>OZ019946.1:10183737-10260303 GCA_963970385.1 Theonella swinhoei
CAGAGTATGTGGCCTGGACTTATACCTCTTTCAATTGAATAAACATATATAACAATTGGATGGCCAATAATTATACAATATTATAACTGGAAACACCATGGGTAGCTGAGACAGAGAGAGCTAGAGTGCTAGTACTGGACAAAAATACCACTTCATCATCTATGAAGTTGGAATCTTAGTAATTTTTATACAGCACATAGATTGGGCTCCACAGTTGGAAATGGTGACTGTAGATCTAGACTTGTTGAAGGACGATGTGCATCATCGACAGAATTTGGAGCTGGACTGTCTGAACTGGAAGATGGACCCTTTAAGGTTGTAATCTTAGTATGCCATGGCCTGTAGTTACTAGCCTGTATAGTGGGCCCCATTGACAGTATTGGACTTGTAGAATTCGAAGGATGAGGTCTATCAAGTGAACTGGGAGTTGGCGTGGGTGTTACACATAGGCTACAATCTGAAGAACATTTTCGGTTTATTAACTGACACAGATCTGGATTTTCAAGGCATTTTTTGACCTTATTCCAATATTTGAGAGTATCAATTTCGAGGTGTCCATCCAGCCCTCCGTTGTGTAGTCTCGCAATGTCTTCGTTGGTGGGCGGCCAGTGCCCGAGACGCTCCCGCGTTGCGTATCTTCCCATGTAACTCCGTATGACTTCCTCAGAGTACGCATAGCCACCCGGACCGGCAACGTTTTCGTAGGTGCGACCGTCATCAGCCAGGCTCGGATTGAATTGCACTGCATCGATGTAATAGACTCTCATGATCTGATAAGGTCCTAGAGATTTACCTTTGTCTCCCACTGCACAGCAGTAGCCCATTGACTCCACGTATTGCATAGCGTCCAGAAGCTTTCTGTCAATTTCAAGCGGTTGCCGACCTGATTCTGCTGGATACAGGCACAGTAGACATAGATAGAAAACACCTTTAACACTTGATACCATTTTTGCTTTGCTGGTCTAACTGGACTCTTTCTCGGCGCCGCTGTAGCGCTATATATTTGGGCTTCCGCGCGAGCATTACGCGATTTGATTATGCGTGGGAGGATAACACTTTTCCTCCCACGCACAATCAAAGCGCGTAACGCTCGCATAGAACTGAGGCTATTACCTTTTTCGAGGTGAATGGGTGGGGCTGCTCTACCACGTGACATTGTAGCAGAGAGCGCTAGAGGTATAATATCATGAATATGGAGGATCAACCTGAGCTGGAGCGTCAGAAGAAGCAACGGACTTTCAAATATGAAGTCTCGTACACAACAGTCAGTCCAGGCCCACAGAAATCCTATACCAGAAGTAGCCACACCTTGCACACATTGCGCACACGAGAGTACGCGCATTCCTTTACAATGAGCGTGTGCCGTGACCCCACTCAATTAGCCCACCCAGTGAGGGTTGTGACAGGCTTAAACCATCCCTACGGCATTGTGTTCAACAGTCGTGGGGAAATGATTGTGTGTGGAATTGAGAGTCAGCATATGACCGTCTTTGACACTATGGGGCAGAGAATTGGAAGTATCCAGATCCCTTTTGGCATTAATAATTACCCTGGGGGGATGGCAATTGATGATATGGACAATATATATATGACAAGTAGCCTCGGTCCCAGGCCTTCCCCGTTGCGCGTAGATCTGCGTTTTTAAAATCGGGGAAGGCCTGGGATGAAGCATCACGTGAGGGATGACGCGTTGCGCGCGCCCCGTTGACAGCGAAGTCACTACCTAAGCTTCTCGCTCGAGAATAGAGCTAGACTTACGCCAGTGTAAGCGTAGCGTATATATACTCCATACTCACCAGCCACGTACGTCGAACATCTCAGCTCTCGCGAGTATATAAGAATTTGTGATGAGGTCAACAGCGGCGCGCGCTAGCGCGTCTACCCAACGTCTACCCCTCACGTGATGTTTCATCCCAGGCCTTCCCCAATTTCAAATGCTTCCCTCCCCCGCACAATCAACGCGCACAATTACGCGCAACGGGGAAGGCCTGGGAACTGAGGCTATATGACAAGTAGGTACGAACTGCTGAAATTGTCTAAAGATGGTAAACTGATGAAGAAGGTTGAGCAAGATTCCCTTGAAAGTGTGACAATCAATGACAACAAGGTGTACATGTGTGGTAGAAGTCACATTGAGGTATATGACCTTGACTTGAACTTCATCCAGTACATAAATTCTCCGGAGTGCGAAATCGAAGGCTTTGATGAGCCAGGCGGCTTTGATGAGCCAAATGATGTCAAATTTGATGCAGATGGTAACATGTACATAGCTGAGACGGCCAGTGAGAGAGTGCAAGAGATGGCCACTTTGTACGAGTGTTCGGTGAAGAAGCCCTATATGAACCAACTGCTCTTCACATTGTTGGCAAATATGTGTATGTGTGTGATTGGAGTGGTTGTTGTATTGTGGTGTATGAGACCACTGGTCAGTTTGTCACCTCATTTGGGAAGTGGGGTAGCAGTGAAGGAGAGTTCAGCTTTCCATGCTCTATCACCTCTTGTGCCAGCGGTCTTATGTATGTATGTGATAGTTCAAACAACAGAGTTCAGATATTCTGAGCTAAAGTATATACATGAATCATCTTCTTGTGCTTATGCTGTTGTTATAAGTGTATGTGAACACTCTGAGGATTGTAAGGATGTACTTCATGTGGAAGCAGAAAGAAGATAGAGAATAGGAAGATGCTATCGATATTATCTGGCAGGCTCTGTTAGTAGAAAAGTGACTTATGTCTTCCTTATATTTATGGGTTATATTTAACATTACTTTGTATATCATCACATTTCAACATTACTACAAATTGAATTGATGGTTATTACAGTGCTTTTCAATGATTAATTTAACAAGGCACTAAATGTTCAGAAAATCTGAATTAATCCATTCCAAAAATCACATACATATATGAAACCATCAGCATAAGAGGTGATATTAGCACACTGACTAAATTCTCCAAATGAGGTGACAAACTGACCTGAGGTCCTATACACAGCTATATTCCTACGAGTACACACGTACACATAGTTATCAACAATATGAAGAGCTGTTGGCTCACGCAGTTTTCCCTTTCCTTCCTCACCAAACACTCGTATGAAGTGGCCACTTCTGTCCAGTACTTGCACTCTCTCATTGCCATAATCAGCTATGTACATATATCCATCCGTATCAAATTTGACATCAAGTGGTGCTTCAAATTTACCTCTTCCTTTGCCATATAAGCCAATGGATCGAATAAAGTTCAAGTCCAGGTCAAACACCTGAATTTGATTGTTACCAGTATCACATACATATACTTCATTGTTGTATAGTGTTACTCCATCTGGTTTACTGTCCATCCCAACCCACTTAATCAGTTCACCACTGCTACTGAACTTCTGCATCTTGTCCCTACTGCTCACATAAATATTGTCCATATCATCAACAGCTATGCTTTCAGGGTGTATCATCTCTTCTGGACTGTAGCCTTCTGATCCAAATGTTCGAATCATGTCTCCTTTGATGTCCAAGACAACTATTCGGTGACTTATCCGATATTCACTAACAATCATTTCCCCACGACTGTTGAAAGCAATGCCACTTGGATAAGTCAAGCCAGTGACAACCCTCACTGGGTGGGCTAATTGAGTGGGGTCAGGAACACGTACTGGAAATGAGTATATTCACGCATACGCAATACATTCAAGATATGGTTACTGCCAGCTTTTGAAACACAGAGTTTTTGTAGCCCTTGACCAATTTGAGTGTACCACAGCTTACATTGGATAACATTATTGACTGGACACAACTTAATATGCTCGTTCCACAAACTAGTCCTCATCAGAGTGTAAGTTCCATTGCTGGTAGTCACTTCAAAAGCACCAGACCGCACTTCTTGTTTCACAATGCCCTCGGTATCATAATTACATAACCACACTCTGTCCCCTGGGGAAAGCTGAAGTTTCTCCATAACTGCACCTTGATCCCTAGCCTCGTTCCGGAATCCACTGCTTGAGCATGCGCCAAATAGTTCTGTAAATTCTCAGGATAACATGCCGTAAATTCACTTACAACGTACCACGCCTCGTACCACGCCCATCGGTAATTAATTCGTCTTGATAGCCGCAGACCTGCCAACCATCACGCATTGAGCGTGGAAATCCACGAATAGAGACGTACCCACGCATCCACGCACGCCTTGCTGAAAGTCCACGCATTGACTAGCATTATGATTATTTTCGTGGAAGCATAGATTTATCTTATATGTCAACAAACAATATTGATGGTGATTGTTTGAATTGTGAACCAAGCAGAGAAAGAGTTCTAAAGAACAAGAAAGAATATAATATACAGTACTCAAACGGAAAAATTGATTTGCTAGCTAGTTACATAATTTTTCCAAGCATTGTACCCTTTTTCCAACTTCATTGCCCATTCCAATCATCTTTAAAAAGTGGTTGGCAGGTCTGTAGCCTCCTTGCTCTTTCTTTAGTTATGCCACCTTGTCTGATGTTCAGAAGCTCATATTCCACAGCATCGTGGAATCTAGTGTCCATCTTCGAGGGCTTAGTTTAAGTTGTGGCGAAAAAGTTCGCGCTACTGATGAAGGAATTATACGGAGAGGATGACGTAGATATTCAAGCACCAAGTTTTCTTGGAGCTACGGAGCATGCGCACACAGCGGATACCGGGCACTCTTTTCTCCGGCCCTTTTTTCTCCGCCCACAAGAGGGCCTGGGGACGAGCTACTTGATCTCCTTTTTCTTGAAGCTTGTCTTGATTCTCCATAGCTGCACTAGGATTAGCTATAGTCTCCTCTTGAGTTACAAACCTACTACTGGAAGAACTAAACCCTTAGCTACTTACTGAAGGAGCCACCACTAATCACAATTTATAGTTGCAAGGAATGTATATAGATGAATAGAAAGGTACTATCAGTATCAGCTGGTGGACAACATACAGTTCTCAGACTCTTAGTAAAAAAGTGACTATGACTTTCTTCTGTATATAATTATGCCATCACATTACAACTACAAATTGAGTTGATTGACTACATGTTATTACACTATGATACACTTTACGCATGAGATATATAAATGTTCAGAAAATCTGAATTAAACCATTCCATCAAGAGGTGATATAGCACGGATGAATAAACAACTCTCCAAATGATGTGACAAAATGACCTGAGGTCCTATACACAGCAATATTAGACACATACACATAGTCATCAACTATATGAGGAGCCAGTGGGCACAATTTACCCTCACCAAACACTTGTATGAGTGGCCACTTATGTCCAGTACTTGCACTCCGTAATTGCCATGCTCAACTACGTACATATATACCCATCTCTATCAAATTTTACCTCAAGTGGTGCATCAAATTCAATATAAAGACTGGTGGTTTGACTGTGTTTGGAGCACTGGATCTCTACTGTATGTCACTAACAAAATCTAAACTGACAAATTTTCAGTGAGCTCAAGACTATTGTTGATATTTCATAACATATGCAGTGTCAGAACATGACTGTTAACGCATGAGATTGTGTGTATGAGACTTGCACAACACCTATGTATACATACTCCAATGCTGTTATGCATGGAGAAGTCAGGAGGCATATGCTATATGACTGTCAGTACTCATTAATTTGTGTGGACATGCTATGTACAAGCTAAATTACATGTTAACATTCTTTGGTACAAGCTACTGTACATAACTAACAAGCTCTTTTACAAGCTATGTTACAAGACCACCTAGTGCTTCATTAGAAACAAAACTACATATGAAATATCAACATAATATTATGGGTACGTCGATATATCATAACATGTCTGTGTCCCAATCTTGTCTCCATTCCTTTTTATGCAATATAACAACTGTTATCCAATGTAAGCTGTGGTACACTCAAATTGGTCAAGGCCTACAAAAACTCTAACCATATCTTGAATGTATTGCGTATGCATGAATATACTCACTTCCAGTACCCATTCAGTGTTCCTGACCCCACTCAATTAGCCCACCCAGTGAGAATTGTCACTGGCTTGACTTCTCCATGTGTCATTGCCTTCAACAGTCGAAGAGAAATGATTATTAGTGAAAGGATAAGTCACCGAATAGTTGTCTTGGACATCAAAGGAGACATGATTCGAACATTTGGATCATGTGATGACAGTCCAGAAGAGATGAGATTACCTACATGCATAGCTGTTGATGATATGGACAATATTTATGTGAGCAGTTTCGACAAGCTGCAGAAGTTAAATATAGCAGTGGTGAACTGAATAAGTGTGTTAGGGTGGGCAGTAAACCACCATATAGCGCAAGATCAGGTGTTGGATAACACTATTGACTGGACACAACTTAATCAGATCACAATGTCTCTAGATCTGCCACGATTGGCGGTAGTCACTTCAAAATAACCTGGCTGCACTTCTTGCTTCACACTGCCATCGGTGTCAGAACCATGAACCCACACTCTGTCCCCTGGGAGAAATACTGGCAATTTTCTGCCATCTTGATCCCCTTTTTCTTGAAGCTTGTCATGATTCTCCATAACTAGGATTGGCTATAGTCTCCTTTTGTTAGTTACAACCTACTACTGGCAGTCCTGTATGAAAATGAAGTGCTAAGGAATTTGAATAATTGCACCTTGATCCCTAGCCTCGTTCCGGAATCCACTACCTTATAATTAGAAGGTATAGCTTGACTAGTTTGAAGTGGGATGATGTGAGTAGCCCTGCTTCTAAGAACAACCCAACAATGTAAGTGGAGTGTGGATGGTGTACATAACCAAATTCTTTAGAGGGAAGCTTGACTAGTTTGAAGTGGGACGATGTTGACGTTGGTTCGGAACATTAATAGTGTGTACTACAGCCACTACCTAGAATTTTAATTTGAGAGAGAGAACCTTGGAAGTGAAATCTTGACAACTGCCTCCAATGGCCGGGGGGGGGGGGGGGGGGGGACTGGATAAAACATGTACGACACAGGGACTGGGAATTACTAATGTGAAACTGAATCAAGAAGATTGGTATACAAGTGAGACTAGAGGGCCAAGGGATACACTGAGGGAAAAAGGAGACTAGGGAGCCCAGGAATGCTCCCTTGGAATGGACTAACTTAGCACCGATTTTGATGGGAGGGGCTGTAGTCAGTTGCACATTATCAAATTGGTGTAACTATACTAACAATGTCTCCATTTCAATATTAATAGGGCATTAGTTTGGTCAGCAGAAAATCATTCAATAGAGAGAGGGAATGTAGAAAAATTCCAGGAAGCAACCTTCCCTGGTGGACAATATGGAAATGATAGTAGGTAGGTAACTACCAACCTACTATATCACTGGAAGAAAATCCAAACGTTCTATTTTTTTTGTTTTAAGGAAATGTGCAGGTTCATGTGAGGAAATGTTAAGGAAAGTATACAGTATAGGTGAAAATGTCCTAACACATTGGAAATTGTAGAGGAAACTTAGCCCTATACTGTTGATATTTTGCACGAGGAAATTTCGGTTTAGGTGTAGTGCATAGACTGCAGGGAAGCAGCAACATCTTCCATTTACAATAGGCAAATGGTGTGACCACCAAATTTTAAAGCAACATTTTTGAGTTAAAATAAATGAAATATGCCCTTCACTTTGGCTAAGTTCCTATCAATTCCTTAATATTTTACCTTCACTTTTATGGCTGCATTTGGATGTGTAGGAACATTTTCTGCACCTTTCTTCAAAATTACAGCGAACACTGCAAAAAAGAAGTGGTTGTTTTGACCAGTGTGTTTGGTTACCTCAGTTGCATTACATGACTATAACCTGTCCTGGTATGTAAAGCATAATTTTTTGGAGTGCATATGTGAGTGCAAGCTACTCCTCCATTACATTTTACTACAACAGTATAGTACAGTGGGGTTATGTACCTGACTTCCTCTGTGAGATAATTATCTTGAAATCATTCCTTATAGATATCCCACATATCTCTTGGGAGGTTGTTATGTTACAACTGAAAGGTTAATAACATCCCATTTTGCTCTACATACCAGGACAGGTTATAGGCAACTGAGGTAACCACACACACTGGTCAAAACAACCACCTCTTTTTTGCAGTGTTAAGTGTAGGAACCATGTATCATACACATTTTAAAGTGAAGGGTTGATATTTTTTGATTTTTTGTGATTTAAGGAAACAACTATTTCCTATTTATTTTGGAACATGTTCAGCTTTAATTCATGGAACAAGGTAGTTACTGTAGATGTATTTTTTGCACATTGTCTGCAGTTTTCAGTCAAAAGTTTATGCACTAAATCCACAAGTGGAAGGCACCTACACACTCATACAGCTGTTTACTCATGCATAGATACTATATCTTCCATAAGGTATATATAGTGTCCATGGTTTACTCATAGTGCAATGCTGTCATGTCTGTACGTTTACTTTCACAAAGCCGTAGTAAAGTCCAGGGAACAAGCAGCCCTTGTGAAGGTGATGTCATATGGGCAGCTGCCGGTGCTGGCTAGCTAGCTAGTACTGCAAAAAAACTGAATGTCATTCCATGCCCAGATGATTATCTCAGTTGCAACCTGAGTCAATCAACAGTGTACAGTGGAACCTTTCTATAATGCGGACACCCTTGGGGCAGAAGGAAGTGTCCGGAATTCTGATTAGTGAGGTGTCCTGATTTCAGGGGTTGAATTATATGCAACCTTAGCATTTGGGACAGCAAAGTGCCCTGTTTATCAAGGTGTCCTCATTTCAGGGTGTCCTGATTAGAGAGGTTCCACTGTAGTGCACATGCAATTCTGAGAAGGAAGCATGCATGACTAGGGATGATGCTGCTTCTGAAAAGAACCTCCTGTATTGCAAGTATAGTATGGATGGTGTGCTACACCCACTGCCTTATAATTAGAAGGTACCTTGACTAGTTTGAAGTGGGATGATGTGAGTAGCTCTGCTTCTAAGAACAACCCAACAATGTAAGTGGAGTGTGGATGGTGTACATAACCAAATACCTTAAATTCTTTAGAGGGAAGCTTGACTAGTTTGAAGTGGGATGATGTTGACGTTGGTTCGGAACATTAATAGTGTGTACTACAGCCACTACATGCCTGTAGTCGATAGTTAACTCTTTTCCAGTGCTCTAGCCCAGACTGTAAAGGTGATGATGGCTACCCTGGCACTACTATTGAAGCGTGTGAGAATGTCGCCGGGGCCAGATGAAGATTATTTTTTGTATTTTTGTAACTTAAGCTTAAAATGCACCAAAAACAGTCTCAGAACTTTAGAAGGCCTAAAATTTTCCAGGGGGAGCCCCCAAGGGTCGGTTTATATGTGCGTGCGCTCGCACAATTTGCTATGAGTCATTGACGTGCCCTACCATAAAGCATTCTCTGGCTACGCCACTGCTTGAGCCCCCCCCACTTTCTGACAAGGGGGGGCTGAGCCCCTCAAGATTGGAGGTTGTCATGAAGAATGTAATAGCCTATGCTGGATGTATTCAGAATGAATGTATATAACCCCCAACTTCATGAATGCCGAGCCCCCTCACTTTTGACATGCTGTCTCTGCCTCTGGGGATGATGTTACTTCTGTGAAAAGGTGTACGACATACAGCTCAAAGAATAAAGCCACTGCAATATACCTCACTTTATAGAACACTAAGGGTAAAACTTTGGTATAGAGGAAATTTACATAGATCACCCAAATATGGATAACAAAGGGAGGAAGCTAGAGTATATTACCTTGGCCTACCTGTAAACAAGCGGCCCTTGTGGTAATACTACTATAAGATTGGATGAACAAAGCCACTGAAGCACCATTAATTTATGATCAAATTACATTCAGCTTTCTTCTCAACCAGAACGTTCTGCAAGGCACAAGAAAAGGCAAATATGTTTCATGTCAATACAAAATGGTCAGTTTGTTGGTCTGTGGATCTTTGCAATCCCCATGGCCAGTGATCACAAATGATACATTCACCGCCCACAACTTTCACTCTAGGCAGGTGCCTATGGTGGGTGCTTCAGTCCCCCATGCATAAAGATTGTACTACTTTAAAATAAAGAGAAGATATAAATGTGCAGAGGATTCGAATATGAAATGTTGATAATAGTTCAGAATATTTGACTGTAAGCACAAGAAATTTTCAAATCATTTTCTATCCCACAAGCTGATTAGACCAGCTTGACTGGAGTGAATGCAATTATCCAAGAGAGACCTTGCGGTACCATCTGTGTGTGTACATAGTTAGAATAGCCATGGCGCCACTTGCCGTAGCTGGAAGCCCCCCCCCTGGAGAGGCGCGCGTGAGCACTTCGGGCTCGTGTATCGGATCCCTCCTCTTGTACAATTACGCCGTTTACCTATATACCACAGTGTGATTCCCTCCGCGTCCGAATTGTCTTTTCATGCGTGTAAGCATAATACAAAAACTGTGGGAGCACTATAATGGGGATATTAGCAGAGCATAATAGGCATATTTTGGAGCATAATGATCCGCACTAAGGACTAGGTATAATTTATTTCCCGGCGCCCGAGCCGGCGCCGCGCTTACGCCGTGCGCGGCTGATGGCACGCTCCAAATGGGTATAAAAAGCGCCCTCCTTACTCCCTGCGTCATTTGAGATGTGAAAAAGTACCTCTGGTCTTCTGTCTGCGACAATGTGTGAACCACCAATTCACCCAGACGATAAGAACTACTACCACCCTCAAACAGAGGGAGAGATTATCGCACTGGTCAATTACGCCAGAAAGAATGGTTTCGAAGTGCGAGTCAGAGGGTCGGGGCACACCATGCCCCAGGCCATCTTCACTGACCCCTGCACGTTGGATAAAGTTAACGTCTTGGCCAGTGCTCCCGATGGTAAAAATGTCAATATTAAACTCGATCGCTACATAAGCATCCTCGGCATGGACAGGGCTAAAAAGACCGTGACGGTGCAAGCCGGGATACATTTGGGCCGCGACCCTATGGATCCTCACAGCACTCTGGAAAACTCCCTGCTCTATCAACTCCAAGTCCTTGGTTTCACACTAGCAGACCTCGGCGGTATCTCGCATCAGACTGTTGGCGGGTTTCTTACCACCGGGTCTTCAGGCGGATCCATCGAGTACAGCATTCAGGACAACGTGCACGCCCTACGATTTGTAGATGGAAACGGGGAGATTTTCGAAGTCAGCCGGGACGACAAAAACCAGGATAACTTCAACGCCTCCGTCGTGTCGCTAGGCTTGCTGGGAATAATTTCAACCGTCACCTTTCGTTGCGAGGATACCTTCAATATCTCGGGTTCTCAACAAGGAACTCTCACCAAAAATTCCCACGTCGATATTTACAGCGACGATCCCCCCGCAGGCAGGATCGGTCTAACTGATTTTCTGAAGAGTACTGAATACACTCGCATTTTATGGTGGCCACAGAGCAGCGAGCTGGTCGATAAAGGACACAGCAGGGTCCAAGTTTGGCAAGCAAAACGAATCCCCCCCTCTCCGGATTTCAAGCCGGATCCCTATGCGGTTTTCGACAACACCCAGATAATGATTCTTTATTCCTACCTTATGATACTGCTGGGAAATATCGACGACATGGAAAAGGTTCACGAGCTTGCCAAGAACAAAGAAGATAGGTTTATAACCCTGACGGTGGAAGACCTTATGGAGAAGCATCACATTCCCAGGCCAGTGGCAAAGGCGATTGCAGAAAGATTAAATACAATCAATACTCTCTTCCTGGGAATTGTAACAGGAATCACCGATATGTGTCCACTTGAATTACGATACCTGATTCTTCCTACGTTCACAACAGTCGCCATCAAGCTGCTCAACGAGATTGACAAAGATGTGAAGTTTCAGGATTATGGGTACTCGGGCTTGCCTATGGATAACTCAGCCGACGATATCATTGTTCCTGTCATGTGGTCGGAGATGTGGGTCCCGCTATCCCGCGCGACTGATTTTACCCGTGCCCTTCGCGACTACTTTAAGAAGGAGACAGACACATTGCAGCGAACTGGCAACAATGGTTGGGAGATGTATGGTTCGAAGAAGTCTGATGCATGGCTCAGCATGTCGTATTCTGATGGTAAGGATGAATGGAAAGACGGAGCCTTTCGGGTGGACCCATACTGGTTCATCGACAACAAAGAAGAGTTTCGCGACATGTACCGACCAGTATGGCTGTTGCTCAAGAGTAAAGGAATCCCGTTTCGCCTACACTGGGGCAAATCCTTCCCCCTGCCAGGTGACAAGGAAATCACGGCCGAGGATCTCGTGACCAATCCCAAGCAGTATCCAAAACTTCCCGAGTTTCTGAAGCTTCGTGAGAAGAGAGATCCTCAGGGAATCTTCCTGAATTCGTATTGGCGCCACTGGCTAGGTCTAACCGCCCCTTTGGGGCACTGACAAAGAAAACAGACTAAACTTTACAACTCTTAGGCTAGTTTTTGTATCCACGTATCACAAGTTTATGTTGTTCTGTAATACCATATATAGACGATTGTCTGAATGTAGGATTTCCACTGAAGAATTGTTTTCCTAATCATAAACCCTCGGCGCGCATGCGCAGTGAGTGTTATGGTACTGTGTAGTGAGTGTTATGGTATTATATCACTCCTAATGTGTGTGTGTGTGTGTGTGTGTGTGTGTGTGTGTGTGTGTGTGTGTGTGTGTGTGTGTGTGTGTGTGTGTGCGTGTGTGTGTGTGTGTGTGTGTGTGTGTGTGTGTCTGTCTGTCTCTCGCTATTCTCGCACTAGAGACAACGAAGCGGTATCAGAGTGATACTAAAAGCATGAGTGCAAGTAGCGCTTTAAATGTAAAATAAGGTTTTTCCTGAAACTACTGCGTTAAAGTTATGACGTGAAAATAAATAAGGGGACGGTTCGTGACCCAACCCGTAATTAGCGGTGCGCGCACACACTCGCGTTTGGAGCATGCGAGCATGCGCAAACAACGTGGTGATTTTCAATCCACTGTGAGTCTGTGAGTTGTCTTTATCATGGAAACAAGTAAGTTTAAGGAAGATTAATGCACAGTGGTGTAAATGCCTTCAGTGCAACAGAAATAATGTTGCATAGTGCCGAGGGTTTGCAGATTAGTGCATGCTATTTATTTCAAATAAAGTTTCACCGTTGCGCGTTGCCATTGGTTATTGGACATATATACCGTGTAGCAAGGGCACAGAGGAGTAAGAAGCGTGTAACTTGAATTGACAGATACGCAGGGGCGTCTCCAACAAAAATGCTGACTACAGTAGGCGTCCTGTGTGCCCGCGCAAGCATTGGCAACGCCCTCTTGTCGCGCGCGAATTAATTGGCCCTACGCATGCACTTCTAGAAACCCCTGAAACCCCCGGGGACGCCACTGACATGCATGAGCAAAATAGATTTAGTGCAATAGATCAACCAACCAACCAACGTTGTTTCTCCCCCACCCCCGTTCCTACGCCACTGGTTTTATTGCAACGCTCTTCTGGAGCTGGGCGGGGCTCTACACTTGCAATTGACGCCTGCGCAGATTGACAACCTAGTCACCCGCACAATATGAACGTTACATTCATCTAACACTATAACTGCACTGTTATTGTATTCCACATGTGCAGTTGTACGAACTATCGAAACGTTTGGTTGTATATATACTCTACTGTCTGGTGTTTTAGTTCTCTCAACACATTATATATATTGGAGGGAAGCAGCTCTTAATTCATAGAACAAGGCAGTTCCTGTAGATGTATTTTTTGCACATTGTCTGCAGTTTTCAGTCAAAAGTTTATGCACTAAATCCACAAGTGGAGGGCACTCATTAAAAGACAATTAACTTCTTTGTCAAAATGAAATGGAGGAGGAACTCATTGTACTCATGTATGCAATCAGATAAATTTCTCAATGGTTATGTTCTACATATTTGACTTGACATATCTATCTTACTCAATACAAAAATATTTTATTCACCAACGCTTCGACCCCCATACAGGAATCATCAGGTGAGTGAGAAAATGTGACAATGACAACTGCTATCTAGTGATGGAATGTAATGGTAGAATGTGCAACATCATTGTTTGATGAGAGACCTGTATATTGGTGGAAGTGGCCCTAATTCTCTATATATTCAGAGAGACTGATTGCCTCTATACCAGGAGTCCGGGTACAATCTCTGCTTCAGTTGTTCGCAGGAAACCACTAAAAAACTGCATGCTGATGTTCCTATTACGAATTACATTCAGTAGATGGGTCTTGTTCCTTTGCCACCACGATCATTAAGTTGCAGTCTATACTACGTAACCAAGATAACCACTGAAGGGTAAGTAGTGTGTAAGTAATCAGCATGTATATAGAAATGACATAAAAGTTGAAATAGCACAGCAGATCTGTATGAAGAAAAGGTTGCAAACTCTATTATACATCAGCTAATACTAGGATATATATTTACATAAGTTCCTCTCACTCAAACTTATCCAAGTTGGATGGAGGTAATTCCAAATATCTTTTTCAAAGGCATTCCTGATGGTACACCTTTACTGCATGTATATACGTACATACTTGACTGATGGAGTACCAGATATATCCTTGACAATTTGGAAGGCCTCTGGATTAACCATGTCACCACAAGGAACATCAATGGTGACTATTCCACTTGGATCCTCTGCAGCAACTCTGTCAAAGAGAGCTCAATAGAGATTCCTGGCAATTAGAGAATTGTCAGCAAAGACTGGACCGATTATCCAACCTTCTTCTTGCTTGAGTGTTGTACGTACAACTGCATAACCCACAATCTCACCATTGTCATTTGTTGCCACAAATGCCCAGCAGTTCGGAGCAAATACCCATTTCTCTAGAAATGATGGACGTGGAAACACGTTGACTGATATATCATACTCCACTAGGTCCTGAAACTCAACCTGATACACAGGCTGAATTTTTACTGAAGAGGGAAGACTGATTCCTGAAAGATTGAATGATGCTTGTGATGCTACAAAAGCAACACGTTGGTCATTCCAGGCCCTGTTAATGAACTTTCTATATATTTGTTCCCTTACTTCCATTGCATCTCCGCCCCAATTGCAGCCTTCGTGTATGTTTGCCATGGCAATGGCATTCATGCAGGTCTGTAATCCGTATCCTTTCCCTTGATATGGTTTGTCAACTCTATAGTGACCTCCTACAGCGTAATTGTCAGCATACCTTACGATGGAGAGACAGCTTATTGGCTTGCCGTCCAGCTCGCCTACAAAGAATCCCCTTTCGTCAGCGGCAAAAAAGCTAACGTGATCCAGCGCACCCGGTCTTGGCACTCTTTTGGACAAATTCTCCCGCACCTCTTCTGCTGTTGCCAGCCTTCTCACAGTGAACTTCCCTGACGCCATTCTTCTTCCCGTTATTAAACGAATAGGGCCTAAGTGGCCATAGGACGTACGTAAAATACGCGCAAACATGATCGTACAATTTCTGAACATTACTCCTGATTTTAAACATCAACAGCACCATGGCCATAGTTAACTCCGTATATATAATCTCGCGCATGCGTATATACGTGTCGGTCACGTCGCTTACTCAGGAATTGACCCAGGAATTCGAACGTAATTTGTCTTAAAAACCTGATAAACACTGTCCACAAATAGCGTACACTCTAGACAGGCTGTTCCATACAATACCTAGTCAGTCATGAAGTATATACTGCCGTTTCACCTATAGCCCATGCAAGCACACAGGTAATACCTTTTGTCCTTTGTATGCATCGAATATATAACTAAGGCCTAAAAAAGGGGGGCATGGGCCCCTGACCCCCCGGAGCGAAGCCTATGCATTCTATGTGCCGAGCTGAGCTTGCACATGCGCAGAAAAGTATAGTTACCCTAGCTTTTCGCGGGACCAATGCTTTAGAGCTTCTGCCTTGTCCAGGCAGAGGATCCACGTATAGCGATCAAGTACAATATTACCATCGGCCGGGAGCGTCAGCCTGGGCGTCAACTCGCAGGGGTCAGTGAAGATGGCCTGGGGCATGGAGTGATCCGATCCTCTGACACCCACTTGTAAGACATTCTCGCTGGCGTAGGCCTTTGACATAATTAATTCCTCAGTAATTACTTCCTAAGTTTGAGGGTGATAGTTCTCGTCTTTGTGAATTGGTGGCTTAGACATAGTCACACAGGACGAGAGGTATTTTTCACATCCTCAAATGCCCCAGGGAAGTAAGGAAGAGCTTTTTATATTGGGAGCGGGACGGCATGTACTCTCTGTGAAGGACTGAGGTAAACATAGGTATAACAGTAAAGTTAGGTGTATTAGGTTGTTAGGATAATTCGTCTGTATAGGTGAACTCTAACTATACCCACAAGAGTAGCTGGCCCCAGTGACCTCATTCTATTGCATATTATCACCTCTCCGTTTCTCCTTAATCCACCTCTGATGTACAGTCGCCAAAAGGGCCACTTCATGTAATGCCCACATTTATATCATCAGTCATGTTAGATCATTTCCCTTCTGTACCACAAGGACCTCCTTAAGGTCTGAGATCAGTCTCTGTCACCTTACTCAGAACAGACTACTGTCTGCCTAGGCATCCTGTCAGTATAGTATTTAAGGGACCAGATACTTTTATTGGTGTGTCTTAAGATTATTTGAAAAGCTGATTTCTAGCTCTAGATCTCTACGCCGCGCAACCCTTCGCAACCCGCGGTCCCTCACACCGTCGATTGCAGTTCACTTCGAACGTGCGTGTGCGCATGCGTGAATGCGCTAGTATGCCAAGCGCGCATTTTGGTTGAGTTGTAGCAAGTACTTCAGCAGAAGCAAACTATCGAGACATTTGCCATACTCAGTAACTCAACCAACACGCGCACTTGGCCATACACACGCATTCACGCACACTCACGCGCGCGCACATTCTACATGTGGCGCCGGTGTCACGGTAAAATGGGGACCCCCTAAAATAGGGACCCCCGTCCCCATAATCCCGGTAAAATGGGGACCCCCGTCCCCATAATCCCGGTAATATGGGGACCCCCCGTCCCCATTTTACCGGTAGGATAGGGACCCCCTCGTGAGAATAGGGACCTGTCACGCGATAATTGGTCCGGGGTAAAAAGTGGACCCCCCTGTCCAATTTTTTCCTTACCAAATATGGACCGCCTTGGCGAAAAGTGGTCCGGGCATACAAAAGCCTGCAGCGGTAAGCGAATAACCACTGTCTATTCCAGTGTGATCACCGACAAGTGCAGTACGCCAGAATTAACACAACAAGGGTGGTAATTCTCAAACAACACAAGTAGAACGCTGCCAGGAGTTTATCTGCGTCGTTCGCTGTAGTAGAACTACGTATGAATATAGCGCATTTATCGTGAAAAGGCAATCTGTGTGTGGAGCCAAGCCAGCTTTACTATTGTGCTGACGTTTGTTTCAGAAAACTCGACTCGAACCGGGTCCACTTTTGGCTGAGCGAAAACTAGACCGGATCCACTTTTGGCTGAGCGAAAACTGGACCGGGCCCACTTTTGGCTGAGCAAAAACTGGACCGGCACCACTTTTGTCCATATTACTTCGTGTTAAGTGTTTTTATAAGAACCATCAGGAAGTCTGGTAGCATCAGGGTTGAAACAAGAGCCCCATTTCCGCAACAAGCATACAAAAGCCTACACCGCTATGCGAATAGCCACTGCATGTGTATGACAGTGTGAATATACTGACAAGGGCATGTAACGAGGGTGGTAAGGCTCAAACAACACTGACAAGTAGATCGCTGCTAGGAGTTTATCTGCTGTATAGTAAAACTATGAACACATAGCTTAATATCATAATCTGAAAAAGCGATCAGTATGTGGAGCCCACTTTTGTTCAACAAAATTCCACTCAAACCAGGTCCACTTTTGGCTGAACGAAAACTAGACAGGTCCACTTTTGGCCGAGCGAAAACTGGACCGGGTCCACTTTTGGCCGAGCAAAAACTGGACCGGTGTCACGGTAAAATGGGGACCCCCTAAAATAGGGACCCCCGTCCCCATAATCCCGGTAAAATGGGGACCCCCGTCCCCATAATCCCGGTAATATGGGGACCCCCCGTCCCCATTTTACCGGTAGGATAGGGACCCCCTCGTGAGAATAGGGACCCCTAGATCTACTACTGTCCCGGTGAGGTGTGGCGAATCAATAGGTCTACGGAGGCTGCACGACGTAGGATAGGGACCCCTCGTGGTAATACGGACCCCTAGATCATAGATATTCTCTATGCCTGGATCTGCTGCTCTCACAGGAATCAATATAAGTCTACACACTGCTTTTGTACGCACGACAAGAGTATAGGAACCCCCCTAGCTCCGTGAGAATAGAAACCCCACTCTTGCTTCTGTAATTATTCTAAAGCAAACAATTCTAATAGTACATATAAAATACAACATAATAGTAGTGTATTAATACAACTAAATACATGCATTGTATAAAACCGAGCATTACTGTGATGAAGGCGCAGTAATACACGTGGAATGATACCATTCTAGGCATCTGTCACACCTTTTTTCTGCAGTGTTTTCCTCTGGAGTCTCGCACTCCCTCGTTGTGCTCTCTGTCCTAGCGTCCTCCATTGTATTCTCCGTCGTATCTCCCTCCATTGTCGTCTTTTCCCGTCATATCTTTCGTCGTTTCGTAAATTGTTGTTTCACCTTGTAAATCTCTCATCTTTGGCTGTTCTGTTAAAATAGATACTGCGGAGTCCCGAAAGCAGTTGACTTTTTATAGCCATTTTTGCAAGTTCTTTAGCAACATAGCCATATATGTCAACATCCGCCCCTCGAATTCGAAGTATGCTAGTAGACCTATAGCCTAAATACCGCGTCTGCACTTCTTACAGGCCATATTTCAACTTCTTTAGCAACCCTGCCTTCTCTTAACTGAGTCTCACAGAACCTTTGTACCGCGAAGTCAGGGGTCCCCATTCTCACGAGAGGGTCCCCATTTTACCGGGATTATGGGGACGGGGGGTCCCCATTCTCATGGGGTCCCCAAAATTTTATGACACCGGGTCCACTTTTGGCCGAGCAAAAACTGGACCGGGTCCACTTTTGGCCGAGCAAAAACTGGACCGGGCCCACTTTTGGCAGAGCGAAAACTGGATCGGGTCCACTTTTGTTAGACGAAAACTGGACCTGTGTGTATTTTACTCAGACGACAGTCAGCAAGCCATAACTGCAGCTATATAGTGCTTCAAGCATTTCAAGGTAGAGGGAGAATGACTAGCAGTATACCATTTTTACTGGTAATGCAGCGAATCAGTAGCAGTAACGTGCACGTGGCCACGAACCTGGTTGGTGATGTGAATAGCAGAAAAGCCTAAACTCTCCGTCGTGGCACAGCACAATCATAAAGGTATCATTAGTAATGCTTTTATACCCCCACAAACGGGCTAATGATCTAAAACTACACCCGGTCCACTTTTCGCTAGGGTGGACCGCTTTTTGCAACGAAAAGTAGACCGGGGGGCCAATTATGGCAACCAAAAGTGGACCGGGCGGTCGGCTTTTGGTTGCCATAATTGGACCCCCGGTCCACTTTTGGTCCGGTCCACTTTTTGCGTGACAGACCCCTAGATCTACTACTGTCACGGTGAGGTGTGGCGAATTAATAGGTCTAACGGAGGCTGCACAACGTAGGATAGGGATCCCTCGTGGTAATAGGGACCCCTAGATCATATGATCTATGCCTAGATCTGTGCTCTCACAGGAATCAATATATAGGTCTACTACACACTGCTTTTGTACGCACGACAGTATGATAGGGACCCCCCTCCGTGAGAATAGGAAACCCGCTTTTGCTTCTGCAATTATTCTAAAGCAAACAAGTATATGAAATACAACATAATAGTGCATATAGTCTGTATAGGAATTAAATACAACTAAATATTAGCCCATGCATTGTGATCGATGTGCAGTAGTACACGTGGAATGATACCATTCCAGGCATCTGTCACACATTTGTTCTGCAGTATCTTCCTCTGGAGTCTCGCACTCCCTCGTTGTGCTCTCTGTCCTAGCGTCCTCCATTGTCTTCTCCGTCGTATCTCCCTCCATTGTCGTCTTCTCCGTCATATCTTTCGTCGTTTCATACATTGTTGTTTGGCCTTGTAAATGTCCTATCTTTGGTTGTTTATGTTAAAATAGATACTGCAAAGTTTCGAAAGCAGTCGACTTTTTATAGCCATTTTTGCAAGTTCTTTAATTAACTTACAACATACAGGGGCGGATACAGGATTTTGTAAGGGGAGGGGCTAAACCGTCTGACGTACGTAATACGGTTGCGATTAGCGCAAAGATAATTAATAGCTAGGCTTTCCTTCACCACTTGTTTCTCTTCAAGCAATCTTCACACGCTTAAACAGGCAAAGAATCGGTCAGGGACAGCACAAAACACGGCAGAAACACTGGACTCCACACGCGCACACACTTTGACCGCACCGGAAGTCAATTGACGCGCGTGCAAATTATACACCACGCTATAGATCCAGGAAGGGGGGGGGCTAAAGCCCCCAAAGCCCCCCCCCTAAATCCGCCCCTGACATAGCCATGCCTATGCTATATATGTCTTGACGTCAACATCCACCCGTCGAAGTGTGCTAGTTAACCTAGCCTATATAGCGCGTCTGCACTTCTTACAGATCATATTTCAACTTATTTAGCAACCCTGCCTTCTCTCCACTGAGTCTTAACGTCAAAATTCACCCGTCGTAGAACGTTTGTACGGCGCAGTCAGGGGTCCCCATTCTCACGAGAGGGTCCCCATTTTACCGGGATTATGGGGACGGGGGGTCCCTATTCTCATGGGGTCCCCAACATTTTATGACACCGGCGCCGCGACTTACGCGCGGCGCAGTAAATTAACGACAAGTTGCAGCTGTAACCCCCACATTAGACCTTCATCCTGTGCTAAATGGACTAGCTAAACCGGACATATAAATTGTGATTAGTGGTGGCTCCTTCAGTGATGCTCGAGAGTTTATTCTTCTAGTAGTAGGTTTGTAAGCTTTATGATACAAAAGGAGACTATAGCTAATCCTAGTAATGGAAAATCAAGACAAGCTACAAGATCAAGGTGGAGTACTTTCCCCAGGGGACAGAGTGTGGGTATGTGGTTATGGTACTGAGGGCATTGTGAAACAAGAAGTGCGGCCTGATTTTTTTGAAGTGACTACCAGCAATGGTGCTTACACTGCATGGTGGGGCGATCTGATTAAGTTGTGTCCAGTCAATAATGTTATTCGACGTAAGCTGTGGTACACTCAAATTGGTCAAGGGCTACAAAAACTCTGTGTTCCAAAAGCTGGCAGTAACCATATCTTGAATGTATTGCGTATGCGTGAATATATAACTCATTTGCAGTACCCAATCGGCATTCCTGATCCCACTCAATTAGCCCACCCAGTGAGGGTTATCACTGGCTTGACTTATCCACGTGGCATTGCTTTCAACAGTCAAAGGGAAATAATTGTTAGTGAAAGGAGAAATCACCGAATAGTTGTCCTGGACATCAAAGGAGACATAATTCGAACATTTGGATCATGTGGTGACAGTCCAGAAAAGATGATACTCCCTACAGCCATAGCTGTTGATGATATGGACAATACTTACGTGAGCAGTCACCACAAGCTGCAGAAGTTCACTAGCAGTGGTGAACTGATTAAGTGTGTTGGGATGGGTAGTGAACCAGGTGGAGTAACACTAAATTATCCAGGTGGAGTAACACTATACAACAATCAAGTATACGTATGTGATACTTGTAACAATCGAATTCAGGTGTTTGACTTGGACTTGAACTTCATTCGATCCATTGGTGGTGAATTTGATAGACCACAGGATGTCAAGTTTGATACAGATGGGTATATGTACGTAGCTGATCTTGAGTTAGGCAATAAAAGAGTGCAAGTACTATAACACAGAAGTGGCCACTTCATACGAGTGTTTGGTGAGGGTAAATTGTCCCCAGTGGCTCTTCATATAGTTGATAACTATGTGTATGTGTATACTGATAATATTGCTGTGTATAGGACCTCAGGTCAGTTTGTCACCTCATTTGGAGAGTTTTCTATTCATCCAGGCTCATATATCACCTCTTGTGCTGATGGATTTATATATGTATGTGATTATTGGAATGGATTGATTCAGATTTTTTGAACATTTATGCCATTTTAGTAAAATGTATCATTTGAAAAGCTGTGTAATAACATGTAGTCTATCATCTCAAATTGTAGTACTGTTGCAATGTGATGATATTAAACATCCCCCATAAATAGAAGGAAGACAGTCACTTTTCTACTAACAGAGCTGTGTGTTGTCCACTGATAATACCTTTCTATTCTCTATCTTAATTCTTTCCACTCACTTTAGCAGGTGTCCACATGCACATTATCTTCCTCCCTACTTCCCAGTTGTAAGTTAGTACCCATCCCCCAGCTGTAGAGGTCACCTGTTGCTGTGACGGCAAAGGAACAAGACCCACATGCTGAATGTAATTCATAATAGGTGCTTCAGATTCACTCTTAATATCACCACATGGGCTGCTTGTTTTGTTTAAGTGAGTGTACAGCTACCTGTTGCCCTATGCTCTGGCTTACAACAGAAACGATTGGCCCAAGCGGTCCTTCTACAACCACATATGGCTTGGTCTGTTTAGGAATTACACGGTAGATAAACCAAAGATAATAGTTAACTATTTTACATTGCTATGCCTTATACATCCTTTCTACACTACTTTCCTCAACATCAGGAAGGTCTTAATATGTGGGGACTGGATAAAGCATGTAAGAGACAGGGACTGGGAATTAGTAATACGAAATCAAATCAAGAAGATTGAATTGATAGCCTATGGGACAAGTGAGACCAGGGGAGCAAGGGATACACTGAGGGAAAAAGGAGACTAGGGAGCCTAGGAATGCTCCCTTAACTTATAATCGATTTCGATGGAAGGGTCAGTAGCCAGCTGCACATTATATAAACAATTGGTGTAACTACTAACAATATCTCCATCTTAATTAGTGTATTAGTTTGGTCAACAGAAAATCATTCATTAGAAAGAGGGAATGTAGAAAAATTCCAGGAAACAACCATCCCTGGTGAACAGAATGGAAATGATAGTTGGTACGTAGCTACCATAGACTGCATGCAGGGAAGCAGCTCTTAATTCATGGAACAAGGCATCTGCAGTTTTCAGTCAAAAGTTTATACACTAAATCCACAAGTGGAGGGCACTATACACTCATTAAAAGACACTTAACTTCTACATCAAAATGTAATGGAGGAGTAACTAATTGTACTCATGTATGCAATCAGATAAATTCCTCAAAAATTATGTTCTACATATTTGACTTGACATAACAGCAAAAATTGATTGTTATTTCAATTTTTGTTGTGAATATAGATATGTCAAGTCTACTCTCCTCTGGTAGCACTACATTGATTTGCTAGCTGCTGATGGATTTTCGGTGCGCATGCGCAGCGAGAGTTACAGTAGTTGAGTCTGTGTGTGTGTGTGTGCCCAAACTCGCTTCTCAAATGTTTATGTGAAAGCGACCATTTTTTCCCGTGGAAGAAGAGGTTCTCGAGGTCTGTGAGTTGCTGTTTTCACTGACTGTCATGCCTCCGAGTAAAGTCCTCCTTCACTACTACCACGGGCCAAAAAGCGCATGCTCCGAGGGTTCTGCATATGCATGTATTGCAGTTGCGGCGAAACGAACATGTAAAGTAACTGTTTGTGTTTGTCAGGCCAAAAATTATCAATAAAATGTGCAATGCAGCATCCACATGCACGCGTGGTGTCCTGCATACAAGCGCCGAGGTGTACGCGCGAGCTGACGCCCTGCGAATCTACTGTAACCTGCTGTGCTTAGCTAAACTGAATGACAAATACGTACTAGACACCAGTAACTTTCTCCGATATGTTATAGGCTCTATCACTGCTAGTGCGCAACTGAAAGAGGGGGTGCTCGAGCCTCCTCCGCCCCCTCTCCCGGCTACGCCGCTGCATATGGCAGAAGAAGAGGTGAATTTGATGATCCACGTGATGTCAAATTTGATACAGATAGGTATAAGTACGTAGCTGCATGAGTATGGCATGAAAATTGCAAGTACTGGACAGAAGTGGCCATTTCATATGAGTGTTTTGTGAAGGTAAATTTCCACGGGCTCTTCATATATATATAATATATAGTTGCTAAATATGTGTACGTGTGTACTGATAGCTGGGTATATATAGGACCTCAGGTCAGTTTGTCACCTTCAATTCATCCAGTCTGATAATATCAGCTCTTGTGCTGATGGTTTTATATATGTATGTGATTTTTGGAATGGCAGGTTTTGAAAAGCAGTGAAATAACATGTAGTCTATCAATTGGATTTTAGATGCATGCATGTGATGATATGTTAAACATTACACATAAATAGAGGGAATTCGAAGACATTGTCACTTTTCTACTAACAGAACTGTATGCTGTCCACCAGCTGATGCCAGATAGTGCCTTTCTATATTCTTTCCGCTCACTATAACAGGCGTCCACACATCATCTTCCTCCCCACTTCCCAGTTGTAAGTTAGTACCCATCCCCCAGCTGTAGAGGTCACCTGTTGCTGTGACGGCAAAGGAACAAGACCCACATGCTGAATGTAATTCATAATAGGTGCTTCAGGTCTTTCCTCTCTTATAGTAATATAACCACAAGGACTGCTTGTTTTGTTTATATGACAAGATAATACTCTGGCTAACAACGTATATTATCTCTGGAATGTCCATTGTGTGCATGATCTATGCACCTTTCCTCTACCAAACTTTTCACCGTTGCAAAGAGGAAACAGCCCCAGTGTACATTAAGATTTGTAATGAGGGATAGTAGTGGGAATTCATTCTTTTTCTTAAGTATATGTCATGTATACACCTTCATAGACAATATCATCCTGAACACTTCTTTCTTGGGGTTTTATGTAGGTAGGATGTAGGGAGGGGTTACGCATGTTATAATTGTTGCATATATCACCACAAGGTCTGCTTGTTTTGCTTATATTACAAGATAAATACTCTGGCTTGAAATGACATGTATTATCTCTGGAATGTCCATTGAGTGATCTATGCACCCTTCCTCTACCAAAATTTTCCCCATTGCAAAGAGGAAACAGCCCCTGTGTCCAATAAGATTTGTATTGAAGGATAGTAGTCACTGTGGCAGTTCATTCTTTTTCTTTGAGCTATAAGTATTATACACCTTCATAGAAAATATCATCCTGAACACTTCTTTCTTGGGGTTTTGTAACTAATTACGTAGGCACTTCCTTCCATGGAGTGAATGAATATAACTTCTCTCTGTATTTATACATTCACACTTCACTTATCTCCCTCAGATGAGTAATGATGATGTCTTTCCCATACACTTGTTTTTATATCACTTCTAAGTTTACTTATACATGTGCAATTCCCACAAGTCCCACAGAATTGTTTGTATATCACCTTATGTTACCATATTGTCACCTACAACATTTCACTTATATATGTCCTGCCTAAATTGTGATGTTAAGATTAGTAACACTCAAATTGGTCGTACATACAGTACTTGTTTTTAAACAAACGGAACAAGTGTAAAAACAATTTCATATAAAAGTGATGAGGCATATAGGGATAGAAACCAAAAAGTATAGAAACAAGGAAGCATCTATGCAGCAAAGCAGGGGATGATGGAAATACAACAATAATAACAGAAAGAATCTTGTTCCTTTGCCATCATAGAAACAGGGACTTCTACAGCTGGGGGATGGGTACCAACTTATAACTGGGAAGTGGGGAGGAAGATGATGTGTGGACACCTGCTAAAGTGAGTGGAAAGAAGATAGAGAATAGGAAGATACTATTGGTTATATATCAGCTGGTGGACAACACGGTTAGTAGAAAAGTGACTTATGTCTTCCTTCTATTTATGGGTTATGTTTAACAATACCTTTGTATATCATCACATTTCAACAATACAACAAATTGGGTTGATAGTTATTACATCAATGATTAACAAATGAAACGGCACTAAATGTTCAGAAAATATGAATTAATCCATTCCAAAAATCACATACATATATAAAACCATCAGCATAAGAGGTGATTTTAGCACATTGACTAAATCCTCCAAATGAGGTGACAAACTGACCTGAGGTCCTATACACAGCTATATTCCTACGAGTACACACGTACACATAGTTATCAACTATATGAAGAGCTGCTGGGCATTTACCCTCACCAAACACTCGTATGAAGTGGCCACTTCTGTCCAGTACTTGCACTCTCTCATTGCCATAATCAGCTATGTACATATATCCATCCCTATCGAATTTGACATCAACTGGAGCTTCAAATTTACCTCTTCCTTTGCCATATGAGCCAATGGATCGAATAAAATTCAAGTCCAGGTCAAACACCAGAATTTGATTGTTACAAGTATCGCATACATATACTTGATTGTTGTATAGTGTTAATCCACATGGTTTACTGTCCATCCCAACACACTTAATCAGTTCACCATTGCTAGTGAACTTCTGCATCTTGTCCCTACTGCTCACATAAATATTGTCCATATCATCAACAGCTATGCTTTCAGGGTGGATCATCTCTTCTGGACTGTAGCCTTCTGATCCAAATGTTCGAATTATGTCTCCTTTGATGTCCAAGACAACTATTCGGTGATTTATCCGATATTCACTAACAATCATTTCCCCACGACTGTTGAAAGCAATGCCACTTGGATAAGTCAAGCCAGTGACAACCCTCACTGGGTGGGCTAATTGAGTGGGGTCAGGAACACTGAATGGGTACTGGAAATGAGTATATTCACGCATACGCAATACATTCAAGATATGGTTACTGCCAGCTTTTGGAACACAGAGTTTTTGTAGCCCTTGACCAATTTGAGTGTACCACAGCTTACGTCGAATAACATTATTGACTGGACACAACTTAATATGCTCGTTCCACACACCCCTCATCACAGTGTAAGTTCCATTTCTGGTAGTCACTTCAAAAGCACCAGACCGCACTTCTTGTTTCACAATGCCCTCGGTATCATAATCACATAACCATACTCTGTCCCCTGGGGAAAGCTGAAGTTTCTCCATAACTGCACCTTGATCCCTAGCCTCGTTCGGAATCCACTACTTGAGCATGCGCCAAATAGTTCTGTAAATTCTCAGGATAACATGCCGTAAATTCACCTACAACGTACCACGCCTCGTACCACGCCCATCGTTAATTAATTCGCCTTGATAGCCGCAGACCTGCCAACCTTCACGCATAGAGACGTACCCACGCATCCACGCACGCCTTGCTGAAAGTCCACGCATTGACTAGCATTATGATTATTTTCGTGGATTTATCTTATATGTCAAACAATATTGATGGTGATTGTTTGAATTGTGAACCAAGCAGAGAAAGAGTTCTAAAGAACAAGAAAGAATATAATATACAGTACTCAAACGGAAAAATTAATTTGCTAGCTAGTTAAATAATTTTACCAAGCATTGTACCCTTTTTCCAACTTCATTGCCCATTCCAAGCATCTTTAAAAAAGTGGTTGGCAGGTCTGTAGCCTCCTTGCTCTTTCTTTAGTTATGCCACCTTGTCTAATGTTCAGAAGCTCATACGTATTCCACAGCATCGTGGAATCGAGTGCCCATCTTCGAGGGCTTAGTTCAAGTTGTGGCGAAAAAGTATGCGCTATATATATACTGATGAAGGATTATACGGAGAGGATTACGGAGATATTCAAGCACCAAGTTTTCTTGGAGCTAAGGAGCATGCGCACGCAGTGGATACCAGGCACTCTTTTCTCCGGCCCTTTTCTCCGCCCACAAGAGGGCCTGGGGACGAGCTACTTGATCTCCTTTTTCTTGAAGCTTGTCTTGATTCTCCACAGGATTAGCTATAGTCTCCTTTTGTATAAAGCAAGTTACAAACCTACTACTTGAAGAACTAAACTCTTAGCTACTTAGAGTATCACTGAAGGAGCCACCACTAATCACAATTTATAGTTGCAAGGAATGTATAAAGATAAGCTCGGAGAATAGGAAGGTACTATCGGTATGAGCTGGTGGACTCAAACTGTCAGTAAAAAAGTGACTATGACTTCCTTCTGTATATATATCATCACATTACAACTACAAATTGAGTTGATAGACTACATGTTATTACACTACTTTTCAATGATACATTTTACGCATGAGATATATAAATTTTCAATTAAACCATTCCATCAAGAGGTGATATAGCACGGATGAATAAACAACTCTCCAAATGATGTGACAAAATGACCTGAGGTCCTATACACAACAATATCAGACACATACACATAGTTATCAACTATATGAGGAGCCAGTGGGCACAATTTATCCTCACCAAACACTTGTATGAAGTGGCCACTTCTGTCCAGTACTTGCACTCTGTTATTGCCATGCTCGGCTACGTACATATATACCCATCTGTATCAAATTTTACATCAAGTGGTGCATCAAATTCAATATAAAGACTAGTGGTTTGACTGTGTTTGGAGCACTGGATCTCTACTGTATGTCACTAACAAAATCTAAACTGACAAATTTTCAGTGAGCTCAAGACTATTGTTGATATTTCATAACATATGCAGTGTCAGAACATGACTGTTAATGCATGAGATTGTGTGTATGAGACTCACACGACACCCATATATACATACTCCAGTGCTGTTATGCATGCAGAAGTCAGGAGGCATATGCTATATAACTGTCAGTACTCGTTAATTTGTGTGGACATGCTATGTACAAGCTAAATTTCATGTTAACATTCTTTGGTACAAGCTACTGTACATAATTAACAAGCTCTTTTACAAGCTATGTTACAAGACCACCTAGTGCTTCATTAGAAACAAAACTACATATGAAATATTAACATAATATTATGGGTATGTCGATCATAATATGTCTGTGTCCCAATCTTGTCTCCATTCCTTTTTATGCAATATAAAAACTGTTATCCAATGTAAGCTGTGGAACACTCAAATTGGTCAAGGCCTACAAAAACTCTAACCATATCTTGAATGTATTGTGTATGTGTGAATATACTCATTTTCAGTATCCATTCAGTGTTCCTGACCCCACTCAATTAGCCCACCCAGTGAGGGTTGTCACTGGCTTGACTTCTCCATGTGTCATTGCCTTCAACAGTCAAAGAGAAATGATTATTAGTGAAAGGATAAGTCACCGAATAGTTGTCTTGGACATCAAAGGAGACATGATTCGAACATTTGCATCATGTGATGACAGTCCAGAAGAGATGAGATTACCTACATGCATAGCTGTTGATGATATGGACAATATTTATGTGAGCAGTTTCGACAAGCTGCAGAAGTTAAATATAGCAGTGGTGAACTGAATAAGTGTGTTAGGGTGGGCAGTAAACCACTGTATAGTGCAAGATCAGGTGTTGGATAACACTATTGACTGGACACAATGTGGCATCATGCTAATGGCGCAATGTAATATAGTGCAATAAGCCGCTTGCGCCGTCATTCCGCGACATATCCTCCCACGCAATTTTATCCAACCTTAATCAGATCACAATGTCTCTGCCATGATTGGTGGTAGTGACTTCAAAATAACCTGGCTGCACTTCTTGTTTCACAATGCCATCGGTATCAGAACCACGAACCCACACTCTGTCCCCTGGGAGAAATACTGGCAATTTTCTGCCACCTTGATCCCCTTTTCTTGAAGCTTGTCTTGATTCTCCATAACTCCACTATAGGATTGGCTATAGTCTCCTTTTGTTAGTTACAACCTACGTATATACTACTGCCATTCCTGTATGAAAATGAAGTGCTAAGGAATTTGAAAACCAATCCACTTATTTTGACAACCAAGGTTTGTGTATTGAAAATGAAGTGGCGAAGAATTAACTCATCTTTCATAATTTAATTCCACAAAGTTTGTGTATTGAAAATAAAGTATTAGATTAGGAATTGCAAACAATCTTGACAACTGCCTCCAATGGCCGGGGGGGGGGGGGGGGACTGGATAAAACATGTAAGACACAGGGACTGGGAATTACTAATATGAAACCGAATCAAGAAGATTTGTAGCCTATGGGACAAGTGAGACTAGAGGGCCAAGGGATACACTGAGGGTAAAAGGAGACTATAGGGAGCCTAGGAATAGTTCCTTTGAATGGGCTAACTTAGCACCAATTTTGATGGGAGGGGCTGTAGTCAGCTGCACATTATCACACAGTACGGTAGTACTGTGTATATAGGGATTGCTATGGTCTATCCCCATTGAAAACCATATATAAGGTTTTTCATCACTTTCACTTTCAGTTTGCTACCTACTGGACCTCTGTTAACATGAATGTGTAACTATACCCAGAAACTAACTGTGACTATAAAATGGTATAATTTGATGGATGAGAAAGGTGTTAAATTAACAAAAGTCCATTTTGTAAATTCTTCATCTTCTTCTTCTTCCGCTTGAAGAAGCGTAACTCACTAACGGTAACACATCTAAACATGAAACTTGGTACAGTTATGTAGTTCCACTGTGGGTAGTGCATCGTCATGTTAAAAATTTGTAATGTACTTCTTGTAAAATAATCAAAAATAGCCTCAGGCCATGTATTATTAATGGAGGCCACACAGTCCTATATCTGACTAATGAAAAGTCCGCTAAATACGAATTTTTATGATAGTATAGTTCAATACCCCAATGATCAACATTGTGATAAAATCTCTGTAAGCAATGTAAATCTTGTATTATAACAACAAATAGCCCCCAGGCAAGGATTACTGTATCTCACTAACAAAAGCTCCACTAAATGTGGAAATTGGTACGATGGTAAAGTGTAATACACTAATGATCAACGTTGTGATAAGATCTCTGTAAACAATGTAAATCTTGTAATACAACAACAAATAGCCTCAGGCAAGCATTACTGTATCTCACTAACAAAAGCTCCACTAAATGTGGAAATTGGTTTGATGGTAGAGCTTAATACCCCAAAGATCAACATTGTGATAGAATCTATGTAAACAATGTAAATCTTGTAATATAACAACAAATAGCCTCAGGCATGGATTAATGTATCTCACTAACAAAAGCTCCATTAAATGTGGAAATTGGTATGATGATAAAGTGTAATACACCAATGATCAACGTTGTGATATGATCTATGTAAACAATGTAGATCTTGTAATACAACAACAAATAGCCTCAGGCAAGCATTACTGTATCTCACTAACAAAAGCTCCACTAAATGTGGAAATTGGTGTGATGGTAAAGCTTAATACCCCAATGATCAACATTGTGATAAAATCTCTGTAAACCATGTAAATCTTGTACAAAATAGCCTCAGGCAAGCATTACTGTATCTGACTAACAAAAGCTCTGCTATATATGGAAATTGGTGTGATGGTAAAGCTTAATACCCAAATGATCAATGTTGTGATGCGATCTATGTAAACAATGTAAATCTTGTAATGTAACAACAAATAGCCTCAGGCAAGCATTGCTGTATCTCACTAACAGAAGCTTCACTAAATGTTAATATTTGTATGATAGTAAACCTGGCAGTTACGTAGCTCTGGCAGTTACACAGAGCCTATAACTCTTCATGCACACGCTATTATCTGTACTGCTAATTCAGTTTAACTGATGTACAATGCATTGGCTAATACGTTTGTAACCAAGTAAACTGCAAAATAGCGAAATGTATGTACCTAGGTCCATAAAAAAATGACAGGAGACATGTTATGATATATCGACGTACCCATAATGTTACGTTGATATATCATAACATGTCTGTGTCCCAATCTTGTCTCCTTTCCTTTTTATGCAATCCCTACATTTCCTTTCAAATTTCCTAAATTTTTTATTTACTTGTCAAATTGGTGTAACTATACTAACAATGTCTCCATTTCAATATTATTAGGGCATTAGTTTGGTCAGCAGAAAATCATTCAATAGAGAGAGGGAATGTAGAAAAATTCCAGGAAGCAACCTTTCCTGGTGGACAACATGGAAATGATAGTAGGTAGGTAGCTACCAACCTACCATATCACTGGAAGAAAATCCAAACTTTCTAATTTTTTTGTTTTAAGGAAATGTGCAGGTTCATGTGAGGAAATCTCAAGGAAAGTATACAGTGTAGGTGAAAATGTCCTAATACATTGGAAATTGTAGAGGAAACCTAGCCCTATACTGTTGATTTTTTGCACGAGGAAATTTCGGTTTAGGTGAAGTGCATAGGCACTTGCTAAGGTTGCATACAAACTACACTGTTCATTGACTCAGGTTGCAACTGAGATAATCATCTGGCCATGGAAGGGTTGAAATGACATTCAGTTTTTTTTTCAGTACTATCTAGCTAGTCAGCACCGGCACGTTGCAACATCAGTCATTGTTGCCTGGTAGAGTGACAGATCAAAGGCTAAAGTGTGCCAACATATCATATGTGGTACACTTATTATTACATCACTAATTACATAAGGATAGTAAGGGAGTGGTTAGGGGCTGGGAAACCATAGAAATGGCAACAAATTAGTTGTTGCATGGACCCTCGTGCTCACACAGGATATGTTGGCACAGTTATGATGTAATCCCTCGGGCCTGCACCCCTCGGGCTGTACATCACAACTGTGTGCCAACATATCCTGTGTGGCACTCGGGCCCATGCAACAACTAATACATACCTTACACACATCTTGCTACCACAGTCTGGATGGGTATACATGTATTCAGAAAACCACAAAAACAGAGGTATTCAGGATCAGAGGCAGAGAACATGGGGGGCAGGGGGGGTTTGAGCCCCCCCCTCCCACTTTCTGATGAGGGGGGGCTGATCCCCCCAAAATTGGAGGTTGTCATGAAGAATGTAATAGCCTATGCTGGATGTATTCAGAATGAATGTATATAACCCCCAACTTCATGAACGCCGAGCCCCCTCACTTTTGACATGCTGTCTCTGCCTCTGAAGATGATGTTACTTCTGTGAAAAGGTGTACGACATACAGCTCAAACAAAAAAGCCACTGCAATATACCTCACTTTATAGAACACTAAGGCTGTTTACACTGTAAAATGTTCAGGTTTAATTTAACCCTGATATTGTGATCTCAGTCTGCATCTTCTCTGTAGTTTTCTGTAATTCTAATTACATCCTTTCCAAGAATTGTGTAAAATTGGAAAGAATGTAATAAGTGATAGACTCCACTAGGTGTTGACCACTATCTTCCAATGATCTTGACCATCAAGTTTTGAAAAGGATGTAATTAGTAATAGACACCATGACATTGAGGGCATCACAGAAGCCAGCTATGCAACTTAGATAACCATATCAGGGCTACATTAACCTTGACATTTTTACAGTGTACTGGTAAAACTTTGGTATAGAGGAAATTTATATAGATCACCCAAATATGGATAACACAGAGAGGAAGCTAGAGTATATTATCTTGGCCTACCTGTAAACAAGCAGCCCTTGTGGTAATATTACTATAAGATTGGATGAACAAAGCCACTGAAGCACCATTAAATTAATGATCGAATTACATTCAGCTTTCTTCTCAACCAGAATGTTCTGCAAGGCAAAAGAAAAATATGTTTCAAGTCAATACAAAATGGTCAGTTTGTTGGTCTGTGGATCTTTGCAATCCCCATGGCCAGTGATCACAAATGATACATTCACCGCCCACAACTTTCACTCTAGGCAGGTGCCTACGGTGGGTGCTTCAGTCCCCCAAGCACCCCTTGTTTCTACGCCCTTGAACAAATATGGTTTCAGATTTTCCTGCATAAAGATCGTACTACTTAATAAAGAGAAGATATAAATGTGCAGAGGATTCGAATATGAAATGTTGAGGAATTCAGGAATATTTGACTGTAAGCACAAGAAGTTTTCAAGTCATTTTCTGTCCCACAAGCTGATTAGACCAGCTTGACTTGAGTGAATGCAATTATCCAAGAGAGACCCTTGCGGTACCATCTGTGTGTACATAGTTAGAGTAGCCATGGCGTCACTTGCCGTAGCAGGAAGTCTCCCTGGAGAGGCGCGAGTGAGCACTTCGGGCTCGTGTATCGGATCCCTCCTCTTGTACAATTACGCCGTTTACCTACCACAGTGTCATAATACAAATACAGCATAATACAAAAACTGTGGGAACACTATAATGGGGATATTTTTAGCAGAGCATAATAGGCATATTTTGGAGCATAATCCGCGCCAAGGACTAGTAAAGGCCAGGTATAATTTATTTCCCGGCGCCCGAGTCGGTGCCGCGCTTATACGCCATGCGCGGCTGAAGGCACGCTCCAAATGGGTATAAAAAGCGCCCTCCTTACTCCCTGCGTCAGTTGAGATGTGAAAAAAGTACCTCTGGTCTTCTATCTGCGACAATGTCTGAACCACCAATTCACAAAGACGATAAGAACTACTACCACCCTCAAACAGAGAAAGAGATTATCGCACTGGTCAATTACGCCAGAGAGAATGGTTTCGAAGTGCGAGTCAGAGGGTCCGGGCACTCCTAGCCTCGTACCCAGGCTCTCGAAGAAAGCCAGGCTTGCTGGGAATAATTTCAACCATCACATTTCGTTGCGAGGATACCTTCAATATCTCGGGTTCCCAGCAAGCAACTCTCACCAAAAATGCCCACGTCGATATTTACAGCGACGATCCCCCCGCAGGCAGGATCGGTCTAACTGACTTCCTGAAGAGTACTGAATACACTCGCATTTTATGGTGGCCACAGAGCAGCGAGCTCGTCGATAAAGGACAAAGCAGGGTCCAAGTTTGGCAAGCAAAACGAATCCCCCCCTCTCCGGATTTCAAGCCGGATCCCTATGTGGTTTTCGACAACACCGAGATAATGATTCTTTATTCCTACCTTATGATACTGCTGGGAAATATCGACGACATGGAAAAGGTTTACGAGCTTGCCAAGAACAAAGAAGATAGGTTTGTAACCCTGACGGTGGAAGACCTTATGGAGAAGTATCACATTGCCAGGCCTGTGGCAAAGGCGATTGCAGAAAGATTAAATTCAATCAATACTCTCTTCCTGGGAATTGTAACAGGATTCACCGATATGTGTCCACCTCAATTACGACACCTGATTCTTCCTACGTTCACAACAGTCGCCATCAAGCTGCTCAACGAGATTGACAAAGATGAGAATTCGAAGTTTCAGGATTATGGGTACTCGGGCTTGCCTATGGATAACTCAGCCGACGATATCATTGTTCCTATCATGTGGACGGAGATGTGGGTCCCGCTATCCCGCGCGACTGATTTTACCCGTGCCCTTCGCGAGTACTTTAAGAAGGAGATAGTTACATTGCAGCGAACTGGCAACAATGGTTGGGAGATGTATGGTTCCAAGAAGTCTGATGCATGGCTCAGCATGTCGTATTCTGATGGTAAAGATGAATGGAAAGACGGAGCCTTTCGGGTGGACCCATACTGGTTCATCGACAACAAAGAAGAGTTTCGCGAAATGTACCGACCAATATGGCTGTTGCTCAAGAGTAAAGGAATCCCGTTTCGCCTACACTGGGGCAAATCCTTCCCCCTGCCAGATGACAAGAAAATCACGGCTGAGGATCTCGTGACCAATCCCAAGCAGTATCCAAAACTTCCCGAGTTTCTGAAGCTTCGTGAGAAGAGAGATCCTCAGGGAATCTTCCTGAATTCGTATTGGCGCCACTGGCTAGGTCTAACTGCCCCTTTGGGGCACTGACAAAGAAAACAAACTAAACTTCACAACTCTTAGGCTAGTTTTTGTATCCACGTATCACGAGTTTATGTTGTTCTGTAATACCATATATAGACATTGTCTGAATGTAGGATTTCCACCGAAGAATTGTTTTCCTAATCATTAGCCCTCGGTGCGCATGCGCAGTGAGGGTTATAGTACTGTGTGTGTGTGTCTGTCTGCGGTATCGGAGTGATACTAAAAGCATCAGTGCAAGTAGCGCTTTAAATGTAAAATAGGGTTTTTCCTGAAACTACTGCGTTAACGTTATGGCGTGAAAATAAATAAGCGTGACCCAACCCATCAATTAGCGGTGCGCGTACACTCGCGTTGAAGCATGGCCATCTTCACGCCCTCTTGTCGCCCGCGAATTAATTGGCCCTTGAGAGTTCACGCATGCACTTCTAGAACCCCCTGAAACCCCCGGGAACGCCACTGACATGCATGAGCAAAATAGATTTAGTGCAATAGATCAACCAACCAACGTTGTCTCCTAGAATCATGACCTAGCGTCTAGCGTTTAGACCTAGCTAAGCGTGTAATCGAACAGAAGGTATAGAGGTTGCTAGTCCTCAAGCAGAAAATAATGGAGGGGTGCCAGCTTCCGGAGCCCCCGTGGTTTTATGCCACTAGCATGTAGTACTACATGCAAGCGCGCAGAATTTAAGGGGGGCGCCAGCCCCTGGAAAACCCTCTCCCGCCCCATCCCCCCCCCCCCCCCCCCCCCGTTCCTACGCCACTTGTTTTATTGCAACGCTCTTCTGGAGGCGGGGCTCTACGCTTGACGCCTGCGCAGATTGACAACCTAGTCACCCGCACAATATGAACGTTACATTCATCTAACACTAACAACTGCACTGTTATTGTATTCCACATGTACAGTTGTACGAACTATCGAAACGTTTGGTTGTATATATACTCTACTGTCTGGTGTTTTAGTTCTCTCAAGACATTATATATATTGGAGGGAAGCAGCTCTTAATTCATAGAACAATTAAGGCAGTTACTGTAGATGTATTTTTTGCACATTGTCTGCAGTTTTCAGTCAAAAGTTCATGCACTAAATCCACAAGTGGAGGGCACTCATTAAAAGACAATTAACTTCTATATCAAAATGTAATGGAAGAGGAACTCATTGTACTCATGTATGCAATCAGATAAATTTCTCAATGGTTATGTTCTACATATTTGACTTGACATATCTATCTTACTCAAGACAAAAATATTTTATTCGCCAATGCTTCAACCCCCATACAGGAGTCATCAGGTGAGTGAGAAAAGGTGACAATGACAACTGCTATCTAGTGATGGAATGTGATGGTAGAATGTGCAGCATCATTGTTTGCTGTATATTGGTGAGAGTGGCCCTAATTCTCTATATATTCAGAGAGACTGATTGCCTCTATACCAGGAGTCCGGGTACAACCTCTGGTTCAGGTGTTCGCAGGAAACCACTATATATCCTAATCAACATTATGTCCTGTAGTCAATGCATGCTCTTCTAAGGCTGATGTTTCCTTGGTACCAAACTGCATGCTGATGTTCCTTTATTTGTACTGATAGCAATCTCTTGGGTTTGAGGAAGTTGAGTATCAATGTTTCATTCACATCATACTCTATGGCAGTTCCTGGTTCATGTGAAGGATGAGGTTCCTGTGGTAGCATGGGATGTAGTGCACGTGATATATCCGATTCCCTGAAAGACCTACCAGGGATCATATGTGGGTCAATTAAACCACCACATTATCACATTCCATCACTAGATAGCAGTTGTCATTGTCACCTTTTCTCTCTCACTCTGAAGATGACTCCTGTATGGGGGTCGAAAGGTTGGTGAATAATATATTTTTGTCCAGAGTAAGATAGATATGTCAAGTCAAGTTCCTTTTCCTAGCCAATAAAGTTTGCATAGTTGTAGTTATGTTCTACATATCTTTTTAATACCAAGACAGGTTATAGCAGGAGCATTACATATGAGCCGCTGAAAGCGGAGAAGGAGCGTCCAACTACGCATCATACCACGAACGGCATTTAAATTTGAACCACTTAACGCACCTTCCAAAAACAGAGAGTAACACATACTTAGCCCAATCGTGTTACTACACATGCACGCGTAAGCTACAGCGTTAACGAGAGCGTTATCACAACAACACTTAATTGAGGGTATTATATCACTCCTTATAGGGAAGGTGAGTTAAGTGGTTCAAATTTAAATGGAGTTGGACGCGCGCCTTCGGCGGCTCGTATGCTCCTGGTTATATATAGTCATGTAATGTGACCACATACACTGGTCAAAACAACCATCTCTCTTTGCAGTGATGGCATTTCACATGTGATGTCCCATACTTTACAGTTAGTGGCTGATGTTAACTAGATGATTTGAAATGGTGAAGAAAATTAACACATTGCAAGAATTCCTTGGTGGATCTCCTACACAGTCTGTATTCATGCAGACAATTATCTAGTGATAAATAGAGCAACATTTCCTGTAAGCCATGCAACAGAAATGGTCAAATAATGTTGTGCATAGGTGCACAAGCATGCTTGTTGCCTGGTAGAGTAACAGCTCTTCTTTTCTCCGAGGGATTACATCGTAACTGTGCCAACATAATGAACATATCCTGCGTGGCACTCATGCCCATGCAACATGCTTATAGGTTGTTGGCAGTGAGGATAAATTGTCCTTTAAACAAGACAAGCAGACATTGTGGTGATATTACTATAAGAGAGGACAAGGACCTGAAGCACCTATTATGAATTACATTCAGCAGGTGGGTCTTGTTCCTTTGCCACCACGATCATTAAGTTGCAGTCTATACTACGTAACTAAGATAACCACTGAAGGGTAAGTAGTGTGTAGGTAATCAGCATGTATATAGAAAAGACATAAAGTTACATCTAATTACAATAGCACAGCAGATCTGTATGAAGAAAAGGTTGCAAACTCTATTATACATCAGCTAATACGATATATATTTACATAAGTTCCTCTCACTCAAACTTATCCAAGTTGGATGGAGGTAATTCCAAATATCTTTTTCAAAGGCATTCCTGATGGTACACCTTTACTGTACATACGTACATACTTGACGGATGGAGTACCAGATATATCCTTGACAATTTGGAAGGCCTCTGGATTGACCATGTCACCATAAGGAACATCAACAGTGACTATTCCACTTGGATCCTCTGCAGCAACTCTGTCAAAGAGAGCTCGATAGAGATTCCTGGCAATTAGAGAACTGTCAGCAAAGACTGGACCAATTATCCAACCTTCTTCTTGCTTGAGTGTTGTACGTACAACTGCATAGCCCACAATCTCACCATTGTCATTTGTTGCAGCAAATGCCCAGCAGTTGGGAGCAAATACCCATTTCTCTAGAAATGATGCACGTGGAAACACGTTGACTGATGTATCATACTCCACTAGGTCCTGAAACTCAACCTGATACACAGGCTGAATTTTTACTGAAGGGGGAAGACTGATTCCTGAAAGATTGAATGATGCTTGTGATGCTACGAAATCAACACGTTGGTCATTCCAGACCCTGTTAGCGGGAATACTAAACTTTCTATATATTTGCTCCATTACTTCCATTGCATCTCCGCCCCAATTACAGCCTTCGTCTATGTTTGCCATGGCAATGGCATTCATGCAGGTCTGTAATCCGTATCCTTTCCCTTGATATGGTTTGTCAACTCTATAGTGACCTCCGACGGCGTAGTTGTCAGCATACCTTACGATGGAGAGACAGCTTATTGGCTTGCCGTCCAGCTCGCCTACAAAGAATCCCCTTTCGTCAGCGGCAAAAAAGCTAACGTGATCCAGCGCACCCGGTCTTGGCACTCTTTTGGACATATTCTCTCGAACCTCTTCCGCTGTTGCCAGCCTTCTCACAGTGAACTTCCCTGACGCCATTCTTCTTCCCGTTATTAAACGAATGGGGCCAAAGTGGCAATAGGACGTACGTAAAATACGCGCAAACATGATTTTCGGATCGTACAATTTCTGAACATTACTACTGATTTTAAACATCAACAGTACCATGGCCATAGTTTTAACTCGGTATTATATAATCTCGCGCATGCGTACGTGTCGGTCACGACGCTTACTCAGGAATTCGAACGTAATTTGTAATCTGATAAACACTGTCCACAAATAGCGTACACTCTAGACAGGCTGTTCCATACAATACCTATAGTCAGTCATAAAGTATATACTGCGGTTTCAGCTGTAGCTCATGCAAACACACAGGTAATACCTTTTGTCTTTTGTATGCATCGAATATATAACTAAGGACTAAAAAAGGGGGGCCATGGGCCCCTGACCCCCCGGAGCGACACCTATGCATTCTATGTGCCGAGCTGAGCTTGCGCATGCGCAGAAAAGTATAGTTAACCTAGCTTTTCGCGGGACCAATGCTTTAGAGCTTCGACGCCCCTGCCTTGTCCACGCAGAGGATCCACGTATAGCGATCAAGTACAATTTTTACCATCGGCCGGGAGCGTCAGCCTGGGCGTCAACTTTATCCAATTCGCATGGGTCAGTGAAGATGGCCTGGGGCATGGAGTGATCCGATCCTCTGACACCCACTTGTAAGACATATCATTCTCGCTGGCGTAGGCCTTTGACATAATTAATTCCTCGGTAATTTCTTCCTGAGTTTGAGGGTGATAGTTCTCGTCTTTGGGCTTAGACATAGTCGCATATATAGACCAGGACGAGAGGTATTTTTCACATCCTCAAATGCCCCAGGGAAGTAAGGAAGAGCGCTTTTTATATTGGGAGCGTGACGGCATGTACTCTCTGTGAAGGACTGATGTAAACATAGGTATAACAGTAAAGTTAGGTGTATTAGGTTGTTAGGTTAATTCGTTTGTATAGGTGAACTGACTAACTATCCGTGACTAACTATATACCCACAAGAGTAGCTGGCCCCAGTGACCTCATTCTATTGCATATTATCACCTCTCCGTTTCTCTTTAATCCACCTCTGATGTACAGTCGCCAAAAGGGCCACTTCGTGCAATGCCCACATTTATTTCATCAGTCATGTTAGATCATTTCCCTTCTGTACCACAAGGACCTTGTTAAGGTCTGAGATCACTTTCTTATCTGTCTCTGTCACCTTACTCAGAACAGACTACTGTCTGCCTAGGCATCCTGTCAGTATAGTATTTAAGGGGCCAGATACTTCTATTGGTGTGTCTTAAGTTTATCTGAAAAGCTGATTTCTAGCTCTAGATCTCTACGCCGCGCAACTGTTCGCAACCTGCGGTCCCTCAAACTGCCGATTGCAGTTTACTTCGAACGCGCGTGTGCGCGTGCGTGAATGCGCTAGTATGCCAAGCGCGCATTTTGGTTGAGTTGTAGCAAGTACTTCAGCAGAAGCAAACTATCGAGACATTTGCCGCACTCAGTAACTCAACCAACACGCGCACTTGGCCATACACACGCATTCACGCACACTCACGCGCGCGCGCGCACATTCATTCTACATCTGCCGCCGGGCCGCGGCTTACGCGCGGCGCAGTAAATTGACAAGTTGCAGCTGTAACCCCCACATTAGACCTTCATCCTGTGCTAAAGCACTAGCTAAACCGGACATATAAATTGTGATTAGGAGTGGCTCCTTCAGTGATGCTCGAGAGTTTGTTCTTCTAGTAGTAGGTTTGTAAGCTGCTAATCCTAGTTATGGAAAATCAAGACAAGGTACAAGATCAAGGTGGAGTACTTTCCCCAGGGGACAGAGTGTGGGTATGTGGTTATGGTACTGAGGGCATTGTGAAACAAGAAGTGCGGCCTGATTTTTTTGAAGTGACTACCAGCAATGGTGCTTACACTGCATGGAGGGGCGATCTGATTAAGTTGTGTCCAGTCAATAATGTTATTCGACATAAGCTGTGGTATACTCAAATTGGTCAAGGGCTACAAAAACTCTGTGTTCCAAAAGCTGGCAGTAACCATATCTTGAATGTATTGCGTATGCGTGAATATACTCAATTCCAGTATCCATTCAGTGGTCCTGACCCTACTCAATTAGCCCACCCAGTTAGAGTTGTCACTGGCTTGATTTCTCCATGTGGTATTGCTTTCAATAGTCAAAGGGAAATAATTGTTAGTGAAAGGATAAATCACCGAATAGTTGTCCTGGACATCAAAGGAGACATGATTCGAACATTTGGATCAGAAGGCTACAGTCCAGAACAGATGATCCACCCTGAAAGCATAGCTGTTGATGATATGGACAATATTTACGTGAGCAGTCACCACAAGCTGCAGAAGTTCACTAGCAGTGGTGAACTGATTAAGTGTGTTGGGATGGGCAGTGAACCAGGTGGAGAAACACTAAATTATCCAGGTGGAGTAACACTATACAACAATCAAGTATACGTATGTGATACTTGTAACAATCGAATTCAGGTGTTTGACTTGGACTTGAACTTCATTCCATCAATTGGTGGTGAATTTGATAGACCACAGGATGTCAAGTTTGATACAGATGGGTATATGTACGTAGCTGATCTTGAGTTAGGCAATAAAAGAGTGCAAGTACTAGACAGAAGTGGCCACTTCATACGAGTGTTTGGAGAGGGTAAATTGTCCCCAGTGGCTCTTCATATAGTTGATAACTATGTGTATGTGTATACTGATAATATTGCTGTGTATAGGACCTCAGGTCAGTTTGTCACCTCATTTGGAGAGTTTTCTTTTCATCCAGGCTCATATATCACCTCTTGTGCTGATGGTTTTATATATGTATGTGATTATTGGAATGGATTGATTCAGATTTTCTGAACATTTATGCCATTTTAGTAAAATGTATCATTTGAAAAGCAGTGTAATAACATGTAGTCTATCATCTTAAATTGTAGTACTGTTGCAATGTGATGATATAATTATAAAGTAAAGTTAAACATTACCCACAAATAGAGGAAGACAGTAACTTTTCTACTAGCAGAGCTGTGTGTTGTCCACTGATAATACCTTTCTATTCTCTATCTTAATTATTTCCGCTCACTTTAGCAGGCATCCACACATCATCTTCCTCCCCACTTCCCAGTTGTAAGTTAGTACCCATCCCCCAGCTGTAGAGGTCACCTGTTGCTGTGACAGCAAAGGAACAAGACCCACATGCTGAATGCAATTAATAATAGGTGTGAATGGATTGATTCAGATTTTCTGAACATTTATGCCATTTTAGTAAAATGTATCATTTGAAAAGCAGTGTAATAACATGTAGTCTATCATCTTAAATTGTAATACTGTTGCAATGTGATGATATAATTATAAAATAAAGTTAAACATTACCCATAAATAGAAGGAAGACAGTCACTTTTCTACTAACAGAGCTGTGTGTTGTTCATTGATAATACCTTTCTATTCTCTATCTTAATTCTTTCCGCTCACTTTAGCAGGTGTCCACATGCACATCATCTTCCTCCCCACTTCCCAGTTGTAAGTTAGTACCCATCCCCCAGCTGTAGAGGTCACCTGTTGCTGTGACGGCAAAGGAACAAGACCCACATGCTGAATGTAATTCATAATAGGTGCTTCAGGTTCACTCTTAATATCACCACATGGGCTGCTTGTTTTGTTTAAGTGAGGGTACAGCTACCTGTTGCCCTATGCTCTGGCTTACAACAGAAACGATTGGCCCAAGCGGTCCTTCTACAACCACATATAGCTTGGTCTGTTTAGGTATTACACGGTAGATAAACCAAGGATAATAGTTAACTATTTTACATTGTTATGGCTTATACATCCTTTCTACACTACTTTCCTCAACATCAGGAAGGCCTTAATATGTGGGGAATGGATAAAGCATGTAAGAGACAGGGACTGGGAATCAGTAATACGAAATCAAATCAAGAAGATTGAATTGATAGCCTATGAGACAAGTGAGACTAGAGGGCCAAGGGATACACTGAGGGAAAAAGGAGACTAGGGAGCCTAGGAATGCTCCCTTGGAATAGGCTAACTTATAATCGATTTCGATGGAAGGGTCAGTAGCGAGCTGCACATTAAACAATTGGTGTAACTACTAACAATATCTCCATCTTAATTAGTGTATTAGTTTGGTCAACAGAAAACCATTCAATAGAGAGAGGAAATGTAGAAATATTCCAGGAAACAACCATCCCTGGTGGACAATATGGAAATGATAGTAGGTAGGTATATAGCTACCATAGACTGTATGCAGGGAAGCAGCTCTTAATTCATGGAACAAGGCAGTTATATACTGTAGATTCGTTTTTTTGCACATTGCATGTCTGCAGTTTTCAGTCAAAGGTTTATGCACTAAATCCACAAGTGGAGGGCAGGCACTATACACTCATTAAAAGACACTTAACTTCTATATCAAAATGTAATGGAGGAGTAATTAATTGTACTCATGTATGCGATCAGATAAATTCCTCAAAAATTATGTTCTACATATTTGACTTGACATAACAGCAAAAATTGATTATTATTTCAATTTTGGTTGTGAATATAGATATGTCAGGTCTACTCTCTGGTAGCGCTACATTGATTTGCTAGCTGCTGATGTATTTTCGGCGCGCATGCGCAGCGAGAGTTATAGTAGTTGAGTCTGTGTGTGTGTGTGTGTGTGTGTGTGTGTGTGTGTGTGTGTGTGTGTGTGTGTGTGTGTGTGTGTGTGTGTGTGCGTGTGTGTGCCCAAACTCGCTTCTCAAATGTTTATGTGAAAGCGACCATTTTTTCCCGTTAAAAGAAGAGGTTCTCCAGGTCTGTGAGTTGCTGTTTTCACTGACTGTCGTGCCTCCGAGTAAAGTCCTCCTTCACTACTACCACGGGCCAAAAAGCGCATGCTCCGAGGGTTCTAGATCTGCATATACATGTATTACAGTTGCAGCGAAACGAACATGTAAAGTAACTGTTTGTGTTTGTCAGGCCAAGCTATAATAAAAAACAATTATCAATAAAATATGCTCCACATTCACGCGTGGTGTGTCTTGCATACAAGCGCCGAGGTGTACGCGCGAGCTGACGCGCTGCGAATCTATTGTAGCCTGCTGTGCTTAGCTAAACTGAATGACAAATACGTCCAGTAACTTTCTCCAATATGTTATATGCTCTATCACTGCTAGAGTAAGCGATCAATTTCCGGACGGATCTAATTTCGGACGCTTATTTCAACGTTACTGAAGGGCTAGAGAGTGTATAGATACCATCAATGGATAGAACTACACCACCAACTATTCTAGAAAAATAATCGTTTTTATCCGAATTCTACAGCAGGAATGAAAAGGCGCTAAATTCACAGTCCGAAGACTGCAGTTTTCGGATGAAACTACCAATATTCGGACTTTTCGACCTGAGCACAGTATAGTTTGCGATAAAGAATTCAAACTGCACATAAAAAGAAGTATCACTTCTTTTGTATCAAATAACCCATAGGTAGGATGGTTTCGATTTTGCTTCTTTACACACAAATGCCACGAACACCAAGACATCACGTCATCAATTTACGGACGCTTAGTTTGGTTTACATTGATTATCTCTTACAGTATAAAGCGGAGTAAAATTTTAACAATTTTCGAAGATACTACTATCTACTCCAATTGTAATTATATTGCTTTCTCACGATTGTCCCAGATATGGGTTTAATAATTATTTATATTATCAAAATCCAAAATATGAAAATGTAGCAAATTTGGTGAAAACAGCACAGATAGTTAGTGCAGGTCTAGTAAGATCCCTAGAAATTTTTAGACTGTAACTAGTCGTATGCTGTAGGTGTTACAGAAAAATATGTTCATACTGCGTCCGAAAATTGATGGCGTGACACTTCTCAGTTCGCGGCGTTTGCTTGTAAAAAGACTAGGTCGAAAAGATCCTAGCTATTGCTTAGTGAATAGGCAAGAGATAGTACTTTTTTTCATGGAGATCTCAATTCTTTTTCGCCAACTATTCTGTGCCCAGGTCGAAAAGTCCGAATATTGGTAGTTTCATCCGAAAACTGCGGTCTTCGGACGTTGAATTTAGCGCCTTCTCCTTCCGACTGTAGAACTCGGATAAAAGCGATTATTTTTCTAGAATAGTTGGTGGTATAGGTCTATCCGTTGATGGTATCTATACACTCTCTAGCCGTTCAGTAACGTTGAAATAAGCGTCCGAAATTAGATCCGTCCGGAAATTGATCGCTTACTCTAGTGCGCAAGTGAAATAGGGGGTGCTCGAGCCTCCTCTGCCCCCCTCCCGGCTACGCCAGAAGAAGAGGTGAATTTGATGATCCACGCGATGTCAAATTTGATACAAGTACATAGCTGCATAAGTATGGCATGAAAATTGCAAGTACTGAACAGAAGTGGCCATTTCATATGAGTGTTTTGTGAAGGTAAATTTCCACTGGCTCTTCATATATATAATTATATAGTTGATAAATATGTGTATACACATATTTATCTCTCTAATATTTATTATATCTATTATTGATACGTATGTACTGATAGCTGGGTGTATATAGGACCTCAGGTCAGTTTGTCACCTTCAATTCATCCAGTCTGATATATCAGCTCTTGTGCTGATGGTTTTATATATGTATGTGATTTTTGGAATGGCAGGTTTTGAAAAGCAGTGAAATAACATGTAGTCTATCGATGGGATTTTAGATGCATGCATGTGATAATATGTTAAACATTACCTATAAATAGATGGAAGACCTTGTGACTTTTCTACTAACTGAGCTGTATGCTGTCCACCAGCTGATGCCAGATAGTGCCTTTCTATATTCTTTCCGCTCACTTTAGCAGGCGTCCACACATTATCTTCCTCTCCACTTCCTAGTTGTAAGTTCGTGGAATATAAGTAATGTAGTGAAGTTTGTACATGAGTTATTGTGTAAAATAGTCAAGTAAAGTTGTCTGTCTTGCTAATTGATGTGTAATATTGGCAATGTCTGACCAATACATACTTTTTCCATGTCCTTTGAATGCAAGAAACTTGTACACGTACATTTTCTAAAGCAGGTACTGCTTCCTTGTAACGCGTGTGAGGTTTCGCTGTATACACAAGAATTTACTGACGTTGCGCTCGTACATAGCGCCGTACTGCGCAAGCGCAACTTTGCAATTTTAGGGGAGTGGCTTCTGGGTGTGAGGAAAAAATGCATGGTGGAGCGTCGTTCGGCGCAAAGATTTTGTCCGCTGTCCGGAATCGGGAAGCGTCCGCTTCTCGGAGGTTGCTAATGTGGTAGTTTCAATCCGTAACACGGCAAGTGTCCGTTGTAGCGTGGGTGTCCACTTCTCGGAGGGTCCGGATCCGTTATGGGAGGTTGAACTGTACATGCAATAGTAAACAAACTCATACATCATTGAGGTGAATTCTTTTTACTTTATAATGTATAGTGTACAAAATTGTACTCCATCATCCACTAAAAAGAGTAATCAGTTACAAATTTGTACTCCATCCTCACTGACAGTAGTAATCCTCTACCACAGTACGTATTGTACAAATTTGTACTCCATCCCCACTGAGAGTAGTAATCCTCTACCACAGTACATATTGTACAAATTTGTACTCCATCCTCACTGAGAGGAGTAATCCTCTACCACAGTACGTATTGTACAAATTTGTACTCCATCCTCACTGAGAGGAGTAATCCACTACCACAGTATGCAATTTGTACTGAGAGGATACCACAGCATGTGTTGTACAAATTTGTACTCCATCCTCCACTGAAGTGTGTATATCATATAGTCGTATCAGTGCAGTGTACATGTAATGCTACCAAACAATGTGTGTATATGAATTTATATACTCCATCCTTCCAATATCTAGGCATATTGGGGATCTAGACCTGCTGCACCATCAGTGACTATAGTTGACACTGAGGAAATCGCATCAAACTTGAAATTGGACATTTGGTAGCAGTCCATTGTGAAAACTACACACAAGAACCAGTTATTGGAGAGTGCATACAAGTATCAGATGAAACCATACAGATAGAGTGGATGAAAGGCAGCTATAGTACTTCCTGGAAGACATGGATGGTTCGTGATCCAAATAATCGAAGAAAGCACGTCCCTTGGTGTGACTGGATTCCATTTTCATCAATATTGTTATTTGATTTCAAACTAACTGCTGCAAAACACTTGAAAAAAGCCACAATTGACCACTTAAAAAAAGAGTATAAAAAATTCCACTAATTTAGTGTTGTACTTTGGGCAGTGTAGTATTAATACAAGTTTACCTGAATCTGTTATATCCTTCTTTCTGTAAAAATAGTGAAAAACCTGCATATTCTGTTATCATTTATGAATTCACTAATTTTAGTGGGTCAAATACGCAATAAAAGATTTTAAAAGTATGAAATAATGAAAATATTAAAGGGAACAATTACTTTAGACAATGTTATATGTATGTGATTATTTGAATGGTTTAATCACTCAGATTTTCTGAACATTATATCTCTTGCCTATAATGTATCATTTGTTAATCATTGAAAGCAGTGTAATAAGAAGTAGTCTATCAACTCAATTTTTAACATTATCCATAAATAGAAGGACATAGGACATATTTACTTTTCTGCTATTCTGTGTGCTGTCCACCAGCTCTGTTTGGCACATCCAAATTTATTTTATTACTACGAAATTCCTGAGTTGTCGTTTGGTTGAGTTCCTCAAATCACTAGTGGGTGGTGGTTTTCAGAAGCCAGGTTGCTCATAGCTCTATGTTTATCTAGAAAGCATGCATTTGCCAGCTGTAGCTATAGTGTACTCAAACAATAGTTGTAACTCAAACAACCACAGAAGGGTTAAAACCACCTTTAATTTTTTACAGTGTACGTAGCTGAGTTTGGCAATAAAAAGAGTGCAAGTACTGGACAGAAGTGGCCACTTCGTACGACTGTTTGGTGAGGACAAATTGTGCCCACTGGCTCTTCACATAGTTGATAACTATGTGTACGTGTCAACTCATAGGAATATTGCTATGTATAGGACCTCAGGTCAGTTTGTCACCTCATTTGGAGATCTCGAGTTTTTTCTTCATTCAGACTCATGTATCACCTCTTGTGTTGACAGTCTTATATATGTATGTGATTTTCAGAATAAATAAAATTTATTGAAAATTTAATGCTACTTGTTAATCATTGGAAAGCAGTGTAATAGCATGTAGTCTATTTTAACTCAATTTCTAGTTGCAATGTGATGATATACACAGTAAAGTTAATATTAAACTGAAACATGCACATATCCATAAATAGAAGGAAGATAGTCACTTTTCTACACCACCTAGCTGATACTGATAGTATCTTCCTATTCTCTATCTTCTTTCCGCTCACTTTAGCAGGTGTCCACACATCATCTTCCTCCCCACTTCCCAGTTGTAAGTTCGTACCCATCCCCCAGCTGTAGAGGTAACCTGTTGCCATGACAGCAAAGGAACAAGATCCACCCACTTCGACACTCGTAATTTTAACCCCTTTCAAACTCTGAATTTGTGTGGGAGTGGCTCTATCTGGTCCAAGTTCCAAACGCCCATACTCATTCCATCCACACGTCAGTACATCACCATGGCAACAAACTACAGTATGATGCTGTCCACTTGCTACTGAGAAGCTGTCCCCGCCCACCAATCCAATCATCTTTAGTTTATCCGGCTGATAGCGACTCTGAACATCACCACTACACAATTGGCTATCCCCAAACATGCACAACCAATTCTTGTGTTACAGCAAAGGTCACAAAAATGTATTTATGTCTATTTAGAGTTAGGCTTCTTGTCATTTCCATTCCCTGATGATGATACTCATATGAGTGTTGAAACGTCGGAATTCAAGTCCATTCTAGGCTAGAAGTATTGTTTACTGCACAGTATAATGAATGAAAAATTACATGGGTGAGTGTACTATTAATTATAATAATACAATTATAGTAGTGGCTCAATTTCATGGATGATTTGAAATGGCAAAGAAAACACATTCCTTAGTGGAAATCCTACACAGTCTTAGATGCATTCATGCAGACAACTATCTATATTGCTTTGCTAATTTTCATGCAGCAGGTACACCTATGTAGAGGAGGTCTCATTGTTTTGCTGTATATATATATATATATATATATATATATATATATATATATATATATACTGGTAATGAACTGATGCAATATGGGATGAAACTCATGCAAAAAATGCAGTTTTCGTTATTTAATTTTTACAGCAGTCAAGGCCTGTACAGAAACTATATTCTTGTTACATTGGAGATACCAGCGTAGCCACATCTTGCATATATTGTGCCACGCACTGACATCATAGGGCAAAGCCATGGGAATGTAATAGGCACATTAGGCATTTTTACATCTGATATCAACGAGCAAATGTCACTCACCCATGCATGCTGCTATAGTAAGTAGCATGTATACTTGCTACTCTGGTTGACATAAAGACTATAAATATCACAGAACGTATACATGTTTACAAAGGCACAGCAGAAACTGTATGTATGAAGAAAAGTTGTGAACTCTGTACATCAACTAATGTTTGGCTGTACTCACATAAGTTCCTATCACTCATAACTATCCAAGTTGGATGGAGGTAATTCCAAATATCTTTTTCAAAGGCATTCCTGATGGTACACCTTTACTGTATATACGTACATACTTGACTGATGGAGTACCAGATATATCCTTGACAATTTGGAAAGCCTCTGGATTGACCATGTCACCACAAGGAACATCAACAGTGACTATTCCACTTGGATCCTCTGCAGCAACTCTGTCAAAGAGAGCTCGATAGAGATTTCTGGCAATTAGAGAACTGTCAGCAAAGACTGGACCGATTATCCAACCTTCTTCTTGCTTGAGTGTTGTACGTACAACCGCATAGCCCACAATCTCACCATTGTCATTTGTTGCAGCAAATGCCCAGCAGTTTGGAGCAAATACCCACTTCTCTAGAAATGATGGACGTGGAAACACGTGGACTGATGTATCATACTCCACTAGGTCCTGAAACTCAACCTGATACACAGGCTGAATTTTTACTGAAGGGGGAAGACTGATTCCTGAAAGATTGAATGATGCTTGTGATGCTACAAACTCAACACGTTGGTCATACCAGGCCCTGTTAGCGGGAATAATGAACTTTCTATATATTTGCTCCATTACTTCGAGTGCATCTCCGCCCCAATTACAGCCTTCGTGTATGTTTGCCATGGCAATGGCATTCATGCAGGTCTGTAATCCGTATCCTTTCCCTTGATATGGTTTGTCAACTCTATAGTGACCTCCTACGGCGTAATTGTCAGCATACCTTACGACGGAGAGACAGCTTATTGACTTGCCGTCCAACTCGCCTACAAAGAATCCCCTTTCGTCAGCAGCAAAAAAGCTAACGTGATCCAGCGCACCCGATCTTGGCACTCTTTTGGATATATTCTCTCGCACCTCTTCAGCTGTTGCAAGCCTTCTCACAGTGAACTTCCCTGACGCCATTCTTCTTCCCGTTATTAAACGAATAGGGCCAAAGTGGCAACAGGACGTACGTAAAATACGCGCAAACATGATTTTGGGATCGTACAATTTCTGAACATTACTCCTGATTTTAAACATCAACAGTACCATGGCCATAGTTTTAACCCCGTATATATAATCTCGCGCATGCGTACGTGTCGGTCACGTCGCTTACTCAGGAATTCGAACGTAATATTAAATCTGATAAACACTGTCCACAAATAGCGTACACTCTAGACAGGCTGTTCCATACAATACCTAGTCAGTCATGAAGTACTGCCGCTTCAGCTATAGCCCATGCAAGCACACAGGTAATATCTCTTGTCCTTTAAATTTGTATGCATCGAATATATAACTAAGGCCTAAAAAGGAGGGGGCATGGGCCCCTGACCCCCCGGAGCGACGCCTATGCATTCTATGTGCCGAGCTGAGCTTGCGCATGCGCAGAAAAGTATAGTTACCCTAGCTTTTCAATGCTTTAGAGCTTCGGCGCCCCTGCCTTGTCCACGCAGAGGATCCACGTATAGCTATCAAGTATACAATATTGACATTTTTACCATCGGCCGGGAGCGTCAGCCTGGGCGTCAACTTTATCCAATTCGCAGGGGTCAGTGAAGATGGCCTGGGGCATGGAGTGATCCGATCCTCTGACACCCACTTGTAAGACATTCTCGCTGGCGTAGGCCTGTGAGATAATTAATTCCTCAGTAATATTTTCCTGAGTTTGAGATAGTTCTCGTCTTTGTGAATTGGTGGCTTAGACGTAGTCGCATATATAGACCAGGACGAGAGGTATTTTTCACATCCTCAAATGCCCCAGGGAATTAATTAAGGAAGAGCGCTTTTTATATTGGGAGCGTGACGGCATGTACTCTCTGTGAAGGACTGATGTAAACATAGGTATAACAGTAAAGTTAGGTGTATTAGGTTGTTCGTCTGTATAGGTGAACTGTATACGTGACTAACTATACCCACAAGAGTAGCTGGCCCCCAGTGACCTCATTCTATTGCATATTATCACCTCTCCATCTCTCTTTAATCCACCTCTGATGTACAGTCGCCAAAAGGGCCACTTCATGCAATGCCCACATTTTTTTCATCACTAATGTTAGATCATTTGCCTTCTGTACCACAAGGACCTTCTGTTCTGAGATCACTTTCTTATCTGTCTCTGTCACCTTACTCAGAACAGACTACTGTCTGCCTATAGGCATCCTGTCAGTATAGTATTTAAGGGGCCAGATACTTCTATTGGTGTGCCTTAAGGTTATTTGAAAAGCTGATTTCTAGCTCTAGATCTCTACGCCGCGCAACCCTTCGCAACCCGCGGTCCCTCACACTGTCGATTGCAGTTCACTTCGAACGTGCGTGTGCGCAAGCGTGAATGCGCTAGTATGCCAAGCGCGCATTTTGGTTGAGTTGTAGCAAGTACTTCAGCAGAAGCAAACTATCGAGACATTTGACACACTCAGTAACTCAACTAACACGCGCACTTGGCCATACACGTACACGCGCATTCACGCACGCACGCACACTCACGCGCGCGCGCGCACATTCTACATGTGCCGCCGCGGCTTACGCGCGGCGCAGTAAATTGACGACAAGTGGCAGCTGTAACCACCTTCATCCTGTGCTAAATAAACCGGACATATAAATTGTGATTAGTGGTGGCTCCTTCAGTGATGCTCGAGAGTTTGTTCTTCTAATAGTAGGTTTGTAATACAAAAGGAGACTATAGCTAATCCTAGTTATGGAAAATCAAGACAAGCTACAAGATCAAGGTGGAGTACTTTCCCCAGGGGACAGAGTGTGGGTATGTGGTTATGGTACTGAGGGCATTGTGAAACAAGAAGTGCGGCCTGATTTTTTTGAAGTGACTACCAGCAATGGTGCTTACACTGCATGGTGGGGCGATCTGATTAAGTTGTGTCCAGTCAATAATGCTATTCGACGTAAGCTGTGGTACACTCAAATTGGTCAAGGGCTGCAAAAGCTCTGTGTTCCAAAAGCTGGCAGTAACCATATCTTGAATGTATTGCGTATGCGTGAATATATAACTCATTTGCAGTACCCAATCAGCATTCCTGACCCCACTCAATTAGCCCACCCAGTGAGGGTTATCACTGGCTTGACTTCTCCATGTGGCATTGCTTTCAACAGTCAAAGGGAAATAATTGTTAGTGAAAGGAGAAATCACCGAATAGTTGTCCTGGACATCAAAGGAGACATGATTCGAACATTTGGATCATGTGGTGACAGTCCAGAAAAGATGGTACTCCCTACATGCATAGCTGTTGATGATATGGACAATGTTTACGTGAGCAGTCACCACAAGCTGCAGAAGTTCACTAGCAGTGGTGAACTGATTAAGTGTGCTGGGATGGGCAGTGAACCAGGTGGAGTAACACTAAATTATCCAGGTGGAGTAACGCTATACAACAATCAAGTATACGTATGTGATACTTGTAACAATCGAATTCAGGTGTTTGACTTGGACTTGAACCTCATTCGATCCATTGGTGGTGAATTTGATAGACCACAGGATGTCAAGTTTGATACAGATGGGTATATGTGCGTAGCTGATCTTGAGTTAGGCAATAAAAGAGTGCAAGTACTAGACAGAAGTGGCCACTTCATACGAGTGTTTGGAGAGGGTAAATTGTCCCCAGTGGCTCTTCATATAGTTGATAACTATGTGTATGTGTATACTGATAATATTGCTGTGTATAGGACCTCAGGTCAGTTTGTCACCTCATATGGAGAGTTCTCTATTCATCCAGGCTCATATATCACCTCTTGTTCTGATGGTTTTATATATGTATGTGATTATTGGAATGGATTGATTCAGATTTTCTAAACATTTCTGCCATTTTAGTAAAATGTATCATTTGAAAAGCTGTGTAATAACATGTAGTCTATCATCTCAAATTGTAGTACTGTTGCCAATGTGATGATATAATTATAAAGCATTACCCATAAATAGAAGGAAGACAGTCACTTTTCTACTAACAGATCTAGAGCTGTGTGTTGTCCACTGATAATACCTTCCTATTCTCTATATCTTAATTCTTTCCGCTCACTTTAGCAGGTGTCCACACATCATCTTCCTCCCCACTTCCCAGTTGTAAGTTAGTACCCAGAGGTCACCTGTTGCTGTGACGGCAAAGGAACAAGACTCACATGCTGAATGTAATTCATAATAGGTGCTTCAGGTTCACTCTTAATATCACCACATGGGCTGCTTGTTTTGTTTAAGTGAGGGTACAGCTACCTGTTGCCCTATGCTCTGGCTTACAACAGAAACGATTGGCCCAAGCAGTCCTTCTACAACCACATATGGCTTGGTCTGTTTAGGAATTACACGGTAGATATATAAACCAAGGATAATAGTTAACTATTTTACATTGCTATGCCTTATACATCCTTTCTACACTACTTTCCTCAACATCAGGAAGGCCTGGGGACTGGATAAAGCATGTAAGAGACAGGGACTGGGAATTAGTAATACGAAATCAAATCAAGAAGATTGAATTGATAGCCTATGAGACAAGTGAGACTAGGTGACCAAGGGATACACTGAGGGAAAAAGGAGACTAGGAGCCTAGGAATGCTCCCTTAGAATAGGCTAACTTATAACTGATTTCGATGGAAGAGGCAGTAGCCAGCGGCACATTATATAAACAAATTGGTGTAACTACTAACAATATCTCCATCTTAATTAGTGTATTAGTTTGGTCAACAGAGAATCATTCATTAGAAGGGGGAATGTAGAAAAATTCCAGGACATGACCATCCCTGGTGGACAACATGGGAATGATAGTAGGTAGGTAGCTCATAGACTGCATGCAGGGAAGCAGCTCTTAATTCATGCAGTTATATACTGTATATTGTTTTTTTTGCACATTGTCTGCAGTTTTCAGTCAAAGGTTTATGCACTAAATCCACAAGTGGAGGGCACTATACACTCATTAAAAGATCTAGACACTTAACTTCTATATCAAAATGCAATGGAGGAGTAACTAATTGTACTCATGTATGCGATCAGATAAATTCCTCAAAAATTATGTTCTACATATTTGACTTGACATAACAGCAAATGTTGATTGTTATTTCAATTTTTGTTGTGAAGATAGATATGTCAAGTCTACTCTCTGGTAGTGCTACATTGATATGCTAGCTGCTGATGGATTATGGATCTGTGTTCCAAAACTGGCAGTAAACATATCTTGAATGTATTGTGTATGTGTGAATATACTCATTTTCAGTATCCATTCAGTGTTCCTGACCCCACTCAATTAGCCCACCCAGTGAGGGTTATCACTGGCTTGACTTCTCCATGTGGCATTGCTTTCAACAGTCAAAGGGAAATAATTGTTAGTGAAAGGAGAAATCACCGAATAGTTGTCTTGGACAGGAGATATGATTCGAACATTTGGATCATGTGGTGACAGTCCAGAAAAGATGAATTGGCCTGCAGACATAGCTGTTGATGATATGGACAATATTTACGTGAGCAGTCACCACAAGCTGCAGAAGTTCACTAGCAGTGGTGAATTGATTAAGTGTGTTGGTCAGTGGGGGGGGAGTTTAATGATCCACGTGGATTAGCACTACACAACAATCAAATATATGTATGTGATAACCATTGTATTCCGGTGTATGACCTGGACTTGAACATTATTTGGTCCATTGGCTCATAATTATGGCAAAAGAAGAGGTGAATTTGATGAACCACTTGATGTAAAATTTAATACAGATGCATGGGTATATGTACACTGCAAAAGTTAAAGGTTGTTTTAACCTGTGTATTAGGGCCATTAAATTCCTTTTTAATGAGTGAGAGACAACAAATTAGAAGTGGCATGACTTTTGACTTTGAGTAACCTAGCTGGCTTCTAATAACCTCCTGCATGATTTGCTGAACTTTCTTTATACCTGTATGCCAACAAATACATGACAACTTGGGAATGTAGAAGTAATATTATTGAGTTTCTCCTCATTAACTGAGAATGTATACAGTGTCAGTATAATAATAACAAAACATGTAACTGAAGCCACTACATGCAACTGAGGTTTTACTGCTATTCCTTTATTACTATGTACATTCCTGAGTTGTCGTGTGGTTGAGTTCCTCAAATCACTAGTGGGTGGTGGTTTTCATGCAGAAGCCAGGTGGCTCATAGCTCTATGTTTATCTCGAAAGTATGCATTTGCCAGCTGTAACTATAGTGTACTCAAACAATAGTTGTAACTCAAACAACCACAGAAGGGTTAAAACCACTTTTAATTTTTTACAGTGTACGTAGCTGAGTTTGGCAATAAAAAGAGTGCAAGTGTATTGGACAGAAGTGGCCACTTCGTACGAGTGTTTGATGAGGATAAATTGTGCCTACACAATTGGCCATTCCCAAACATACACAACCAATTCTTGTGTTACAGCAAAGGTCACAAAAATGTATTTATGTCTATTTAGAGTTAGGCTTCTTGTCATTTCCATTCCCTAATGATGATACTCGTATGAGTGTTGAAACGTCGGAATTCAAGTCAATTCTAGGCTAAAAGTTTTGTTTACTGCACGGTATGATGAATGAAAAATTACATGGGTGAGTGCACTACTATTTATTATGTTCCATAATAATACATTTATAGTAGTGGCTCAATTTCATAGATGATTTGAAATGGCAAAGAAACACATTCCTTAGTGGAAATCCTAGAATGCATTCATGCAGTAAGAGATCAAAGGCTAAAGTGTGCCAACATATCATATGTGGCACACTTATTACATCTCTCATTACATGACGCTAGTAAGGGAGTTGTTAGAGGCTGGAAAACCATAGAAATGGCAACAAATTAGTTGTTGCATGGGCCCTCGTGCTCACACAGGATATTTTGGCACTCGGGCCCATGCAACAACTAATACATATTGCTTTGATAATTTTCATGCAGCAGGTACACCTGTGTAGGATAGGTATCATTGTTTTGATACCAGCGTAGCCATATCTTGCATATATTGCGCCACGCACTGACACCATAGAGCAAAGCCATGCAAATGTAATAGGCACATTACGCATTTTTACATCTGATATCAATGAGCAAATGTCAGCATGCTGCTATAGTAAGTAGCATGTATACTTGTTACTCTGGCTGACATAAAGACTATAAATATCTCAGAACATATACATGTTTACAAAGGCACATCAGAAACTGTATGTATGAAGAAAAGTTGCGAACTCTATACATCAACTAATGCCTGGCTGTACTCACATAAGTTCCTATCACTCATAACTATCCAAGTTGGATGGAGGTAATTCCAAATATCTTTTTCAAAGGCATTCCTGATGGTACACCTTTACTGTATATGCGTACATACTTGACTGATGGAGTACCAGATATATCCTTGACAATTTGGAAGGCCTCTGGATTGACCATGTCACCACAAGGAACATCAACAGTGACTATTCCACTTGGATCCTCTGCAGCAACTCTGTCAAAGAGAGCTTGATAGAGATTCCTGGCAATTAGAGAACTGTCAGCAAAGACTGGACCGATTATCCAACCTTCTTCTTGCTTGAGTGTTGTACGTATGACCACATAGCCCACAATCTCACCATTGTCATTTGTTGCAGCAAATGCCCAGCAGTTGGGAGCAAATACCCATTTCTCTAGAAATGATGGACGTGGGAACACGTGGACTGATGTATCATACTCCACTAGGTCCTGAAACTCAACCTGATACACAGGCTGAATTTTTACTGAAGGGGGAAGACTGATTCCTGAAAGATTGAATGATGCTTGTGATGCTACAAACTCAACACGTTGGTCATACCAGGCCCGTTTAGCGGGAATAATGAAATTTCTGTAGATTACCTCCTTTGCTTCGATTGCATCTCCGCCCCAATTGCAGCCTTCGTGTATGTTTGCCATCGGAAAGGCAATTTTCCATGTCTGTAATCCGTATCCTTTCCCTTGATATGGTTTATCCACTTTATAGTGACCTCCGACGGCGTAGTTGTCAGCATACCTTACGATGGAGAGACAGCTTATTGGTTTGCCGTCCAATTCGCCTATAAAGAATCCCCTTTCGTCAGCGGCAAAAAAGCTAACGTGATCCAGCGCACCCGGTCTTGGCACTCTTTTGGACATATTCTCTCGCACCTCTTCAGCTCTTGCCAGCCTTCTCACAGTGAACTTCCCTGACGCCATTCTTCTTCCCGTTATTAAACGAATGGGGCCTAAGTGGCAACAGGACGTACGTAAAATACGCGCAAACATGATTTCGGATCATACAATTTCTGAACACTTCTCCTGATTTTAAACATCAACAGCACCATATCATAGCCATAGTTAACTCCGTATATATAACATGCATATACGTACGTGTCGGTCACGCTAACACTTAGGTCAGTTTGTCACCTCGCCAGCCTCAAATATCACCTCTTATGCTGATGGTTTTATATAATTATGTATGTGATATTTGGAATGGATTAATTCAACATTTCATATCTCATATATATATATATATATATATATTACCTAGCCATATTGCCCAGCAATGTATAATTTCCTATTCCGCGTTGGGCAATATTAATATTTTCCCATATTGCCCAGTTATATTGCCCAGTCAGTTTTAGCCAATTAAATTTCAGAGCGCATTGCGCATTGCGCGTTACGCGTATTGAGTGAACGGTAAAATGGCGGAGCTTTAACACCAGGTTGAAGACGAGCTAGAGCTTATTACGTGGTTTATCGGGAGTTATTACACTCGTGTGTGAGTATTACCCTCGCCTTCGGTTCGGCAATACCTCACACACTCGTGCAATAACTTGCCATATTGCCCGATATCCCACGCAATAAGATAGATATATGTTATTACCTAGCCATATTGCCGTATAATTTCCTATTCCGCACTGGGCAATATTTTCCCATATTGCCCAGTTATATTGCCCAGTCAATTTTAACCAATTAAATTTCAGAGCGCATTGCGTATTGCACGTTACGCGTATTCTTAGCAACGAGTGAATGGTAAAATGGCGGAGTTTTAACACCAGGTTGAAGACGAGCTAGGTAATAAACAGCTTATTACGTGGTTTATCGGGCAATATTGCGAGTTATTGCCTGATATCCCATGCAATAAGATATATTTATTTGTTAATCACTGAAAAGCAATGTAATTCGATTTTAGTTGCAATGTGAAGTAAAGTTAACATGCACATATCCATAAATATATAGAAAGAAGACAGTCACTTTTCCACTAACAGAACTGTGTGCTGTTGACAGTACCTTTCTATTCTCTATCTTCTTTCCGCTCACTTTAGCAGGTGTCCACACATCATCTTCCTCCCCACTTTCCAGTTGTAAGTTAGTACCCGTCCCCCAGCTGTAGAGGTCACCTGTTGCCATGACAGCAAAGGAACAAGACCCACCTGCTGAATGTAATTCATAATAGGTGCTTCAGGTCCTTGTCCTCTCTTATAGTAATATCACTACAAGCTTAAGGACTGCTTGTTTGGTTTATAACATATAATACTCTGGCTTGAAATGACATGTATTATCTCTGGAATGTCCATTGCGTGATCTATGCAGTTTTTCTCTACCAAAATTTTCACCATTGCAAAGAGGAAACAGTCCCAGTGTCCATTAATGATTTGTATTGAGGTATAGTGGTATAGTAGTGGCAGTTCATTCTTTTTCTTTGAGCTATGAGTATGTCATATATACATCTTCATAGACAATATCATCCCAAACACTTCTTTCTTGGGGTTTTATAACTAATTATGTAGGCACTTCCTTCCATGGAGTGAATGACTTCTCTCTATATTTAGACATTCACACTTCTGTTCACTTATCTCCCTCAGATGAGTAATGATCATGTCTTTCTCATACACTTGTTTTTCTATCACTTCTAAGTTTACTTATACATTTGCAATTCCCACAGAATTGTTTGTATAGCTAAGCACATATTGTCACCTAGTGAATGTTCAATGCTTATTACTAGTATATGTGTTTGCAACTAAATTGTGATGGTGATGCTCCAGGTAGCTAGGAGTTTGTTCTTCCAGTATATAGTAGGTTTGTAACTGGCTTTATACAAAAGGGGACTACAGCTAATTAACCCTCGGCGCGCATGCGCAGGAGGGTTACGGTAGTTGGGTCTGTGTGTGTGTGTGTGTGTGTCTGTCTGTCTGAGTCACATCTCACCTCTGGAGCGTCTGTTCGTCCTGAAAATACTGTCACGTAGCCAGCGGGCAATAGAGGTCAAAATATTTGTGGGGTTTTCTTTGAAACCGCTCCGTTCAAGAGTTATGGCGTGAAACACAAGCGAAAGAGCCAATATGCTAATTAGATCTAGCCTACTCTGGCTTACCCGCGATCAGATATTCCCGTTTGATGTACAGCGAAGCACCAGCAGTTACTGCATGAGAGAGTACAAGCATGCGTACTGCTCCGTTCAATGCTATAGCGCTTTCAGAGCCAACCAATCGCACGTGCCTTTCCAGCATCCGCACGCGCTTTCAAGGATTCGCGCACGCGCGGACGCCGAGGGTTCTGCACTTTAGTGCATTCATTCTAGTACAGTTATGGAAGGAGTACTTTCCCCAGGGGACAGAGTGTGGATAATTATGTTGTAATTGTACAGAGGGCATTGTGAAGCAAGAAGTGCAGCCAGGTTCTTTTGAAGTGACTACAGTGGAACCTCCGATAATGGACACTCCGAGAAGCGGACAACCTCCGTACAACGGACAAACCACATGCCCCCTGCCGATCGCCGCATTAACTGCGTACATTTTTACCTCCGAAATACGGACAACCTCTAAACTCCGGACAGCGGACAAACGCCATAGATCATTGGTCATAGAAATCAACCTCTGATAACGGACAAAAACACGTGTAATGCAATAGAAAATCTACATAGCTCTACATATCCATCTGCAAACATGCCATCTACTAACTCCTTCATTTTATCTACGTATAGTTTAGGTTCATAGAGACGATAGATGCACGGTACTTCTTGTCCATAGCCAGCACACCTGTTTAACACGTCTCCTGTAACTTCCGCGAAGGCTTTGTTCATGACGCCGTCTTTGACAACGGCCACTGCGTGCTTGTCAATCGTTGGCTCTAGTTTCGCCAATGACTGCATTCCAGTTGTCCTTGTCCGGGTTGTCTTGATGTCCTTGTCCGGGATCTCCATACGTGCAGTGAGTAGGTTACGACTTGGCTAACCATATGGCGCTTAAAAATGTTGCTGCGCTAAGCGCGTGCAGGTAACCCGGGCACGTGTACGATGGCAGCCTCAAGGAAAAACAATTACATGTATATACTTACCTTTTTAGAAAAGAAAGTTCTTTCAGAAGTGTTAATTTCAGAACTACTCACAATTATCATTATTAATTTTATGCTTAAATTTGCATATAGAAAACTTTTATTACATTATATGACATTTTAAAACAAAACCTCCGAGAAAGGGACAACCTCCGAACAATGGACAAAATGCTTGTCCCCAAAGTGTCCATTATTCGGAGGTTCCACTGTACCACCAATGGGACTTACTTGTGGCAGAGACATTGTAGTCTGATTAGTTGTGTCCAGTCAATAGTGTTATCCAACGTAAGCTGTGGTACACTCAAATTGGTCAAGGGCTACAAAAACTCTGTGTTCCCAAAGCTGGTGGTAACCATATCTTGAATGTATTGCGTATGCGTGAATATACTCATTTCCAGTATCCATTTAGTATTCCTGACCCCACTCAATTAGCCCACCCAGTGCCATGTGGCATTGCTTTCAACAGTCAAAGAGAAATGATTGTTAGTGAAAGGATAAGTCACCGAATAGTTGTCTTGGACATCAAAGGAGACATGATTCGAACATTTGGCTACAGTCCAGAAGAGATGAACTACCCTGAAAGCATAGCTGTTGATGATATGGACAATATTTATGTGAGCAGTAGCACCAAGCTACAGAAGTTCACTAGCAGTGGTGAACTGATTAAGTGCATTGGGATGGACAGTGAACCACGTGGATTAACACTATACAACAATCAAGTATATGTATGTGATACTGGTAACGATCAAATTCAGGTGTTTGACTTGGACTTGAACTTCATTCGATCCATTGGGAGTGAATTAGATAGACCACATGATGTCAAATTTGATACAGATGGAGGGATGTATGTAGCCGACTTTAGAAGAGTAAAAGTGCTGGACAGAAGTGGCCACTTCATACGAGTGTTTGGTGAAGGCTTGTTCCCAGTGGCTCTTCACATAGTTGATGACTATGTATATGTGTCTATATATGTAAAATATTGGTGTATAAATATTGCTGTGTATAGGACCTCAGGTCAGTTTGTCACCTCATTTGGAACCTCCATATATCCTTATTCATGTATCACCTCTTGTTGTGAAGGTTTTATATATGTATGTGATTTGAGGGGTTTAATGATTTTCTGAACATCATCTCTTCCCTAAAATTATATATGTATGTGATTTGAGGGGTTTAATGATTTTCTGAACATTATCTCTTCCCTAAAATGTATCATTTATTATAATAATAATACTCATGAAGCTACCATAGCATTACTGCCATCGACCACGCACCCACAATCATGGGCGGAGCCACACACACATGCACATAAAGACAAATCCTTACCATCTGTTCCTCCCTCACCTGAGGAACACAACTTACCATCCATTTGCCCCTCAACTCCAGCCAGCTGCAGATCCTCAGCCAAGGACAGAAGTTGACTAGGGCACGAGTCATCACCATACAATCTCAAAGGTGGCTCTAATATTACTATAGGCTGAACACTCCAACAACACATGAACTACACTCTCACACTCAGCACCACACAACACACACTCTGATTTGCCTTCTCTACCTCTATGCCTGCCTAGCTCTTCATTTAAGCCATGTGTTCCTGACCTGAACTTAAATAAGAGTCTAGTTCCTGCATCACCAACCCCACGCAAATACTTCTTAAATTCTACTTCCTTCCCAAATCTTTTGTACATAACTTTACTATTCAATCCTTCCTCAAACTGCTTACCCTCCCTTTCACTAATACTCTCCTCTATACAAGCCAAAAATGAAGCTAGTGAACTCTCTCCCCTCTTAATATCCTCCACCCATTCATGCTTATCCAAACCTAAAGGCACAAAGAGTTCATCAACCACTCTACTCCATGCTTTCCTTTGTCTACCTCTACGAGGCTTAGTTTCCCATTCCCAACTGAATAATTGCTTTGGATATCTATCCTCAGGCATTGATGCTAATTTATACCACCATTTTAATTTAGCTCTATCCCTTCTACCCTTCAATGATTCAATACCCATATCACCTCTAACTGCTTCATTACAAGTTTTAGACGAACAACCCAGTATCCTATTATAATCATTGAATAACATGTAGTCTATTAAGGTTACGGGTACGCATTGACCTAATTAAATATTCATAAAACAGCTACAGGTGTACCAGCCAAACTGCTTGACCAACGAAGGAAAAATCTATTTCACTGAAAGCTTTGAGAGTGCTCTTCTCCAGTAGCAGCTAAAATAATGTCTGCTTGGTCTGGAGTTAGAGGGGCACGCACCGAAGAAAGTGATGCCGAATAACAGAATTTCTACGTCAATTTCTCAAGAAGTAGCCGACGCAACAATGGAAACAGCAGCATCTAAAGGAAGTACAGGCATCCTTGTAGGGCCTGAGTGAAGACTTACTGATTTTAGAAATATGTTGGTGGAGTACTGACCTCGCATTCCTAACTTCGCGTGAATTTTCCGCGTCGCTTTAGTCGTTCCAGCTACTCTCTAAGGGCCTTTTCAATATTTCTTTCACTCAAGCCCTGCCCTAGGATTCGTATAATAAGATTCAACAGCGTAAACACTTCTGACGATCCATGTAGCTCAAAAGTTGACGTAGAAATTCTTCGATTTGCGGTCCCAACTTGAATGCGTGCTGCATCTAACTCCAACCAGGCAGACATTATTCTAGCTGCTGGCGGAAAAGAGCAACTATCAGGCCTTTCAGTGATATAGATATTTCTATTATTATTCTATGAGTTTGGCTGTGACAAACGTTGCTATTTTATGAATATTTAATTAGATCATTACGTACCCGTAACCTTAACTCAATTTCTAATTGCAATGTGATGATATACAAAGTAAAGTTAAACTGAAACATGCACATATCCATAAATAGAAGGAAGACAGTCACTTTTCTACTAACAGAGCTGTGTGCTGTCCACCAGCTGATACTGATAGTATCTTCCTATTCTCTATCTTCTTTCCGCTCACTTTAGCAGGTGTCCACACATCATCTTCCTCCCCACTTCCCAGTTGTAAGTTAGTACCCATCCCCCAGCTGTAGAGGTCACCTGTTGCCGTGATGGCAAAGGAACAAGATCCACCCGCTTCAACACTTGTAATTTTAACCCCTTTCAAACTCTGAATTAGCGTCGGAGTGGCCGGTTCTTCACTATCTGGTCCAAGTCCCAAACGTCCATACTCATTCCGTCCACATGTCAGAACATCACCATGGCAACAAACTACAGTATGGTGCTGTCCACTTGCGACTGAAAAGCTGTCCCCACCCACTCCCCGCCCACCAATCCAATCATCCTTAAGTTTATCCGGCTGATATCGACTCTGAACGTCACCAGTACACAATTGGCCATAGTTATTTAACCCCCAAACATACACAAGGCCATCTTGTGTTACAGCAAAGGTGTGATATGGACCACAAAATATGTCGGAAAATTTCGGAGACTTTCCACCACCTTTTTTCACTCGACAACGAACGACGTCAGGAGAGAGGAGAAGGGATATGCCCTTACGACCACCGCGGGTACTGAAGCATTCGGGGACACGCCCTAGTTGGCCCTGTTCGGCACATCCAAATGTGGATATGTCGCCATGTTCAGTGAGGAACGCTATGTGGTCACTTCCTGAAGGTATAGGGGGAGGGGGGGGGGGGAGAGGGAGAGGGAGGGAGGGAGGAGAGGGGAGGAAGGAGAGGGGAGGGAGAGGTAAGGGAAGAAGAGAGAAACAGAGGGAGAGAGGGAGCTGTTACTGCACATGGAAAAAAACACATCTGGTGGGGCCAGACAAGCTATATAACCCATCCCTGAACAGCACTGTTTCGAGCATATTAGCTCTCATCAGCAGGGAACACGCGTAACTTGTCTAGCACACCACCGGTTTCTATGCAAGGCGCACAAGAACACTAGTGGTTCAGCAGTTTCAGAACTAATGAGATTCATCCACCACATCATGTACATATTTTTCCACCCCCACCCTCCCCCACTAGGTAGTAATCAACTATTGCTACCCACAAGTAGTGGTTCTGTCTAGGCCAGTTCCATCCAAGAGAATAAACCGACAGCCTCAAATTAGTGAGCACTGCTTTAGGTTGTCTTCCACATACACTCACACATAGTCTCATACCCAGCTGCCCACCCTCGAGGAGAGGGACGTCTGGTAACTATTGAAACATACCTTGGTCCTCAGACTGAAAATGCATCTGTCCAATGAGCGTTCAGATCAGTGATGTAATAGAAAATAAAGCATGTGACGGATATAATTACTATACTTATGTAATTCGGCAATCCTGTGGCTCTCGAAACTGTTGAAGCATCTATTAGCTAGTTATTCAAACGCTAGGGCACAAACAGCCAATGGAGTGTCCATGAGTGGCAGCATACTCCAAGTGCTAGTTGTAGTCTGAACTCTTGCATATGAATTTCAAAATCGCATTACATCATAGGACCAAGGCAATAGTTACCAGACATCCCTCCCCTCATGGGTGGGTGGCTGGGCACAAGACCAACACTCACACACATACATACACTATATACATGTATATATGTACCTGAAGCAACTTTCACAGCTCTGTTTGTGGGGTCAGAGTACAGTAGTTGTGGTGCTAGAGAGGGAGAGGATTCGACTAGACCAAAAGCACCATTGGAATCCTGTTTGGAATGAGAGAGGGAGGGGAGGGAGGGAGGAAGGGAGGAAGGGAGGGAAGGAGGGAGAGAGGAAGGGGAGGCCGGGAGGGAGGAAGGGAGGAAGGGAGGGAGGGGAGGGAGAGAGGGAGGGGGAGGGAAGGAGGGGGGAGGGAGGGAGGGAGGGGGATGGAGAGATGGAGGGAGGGAAGGGGAAAAATTGTGTAATACATTGTTCCTAAGCAACAGACCACACCTACTCACTCTGAATATTCCCCAGCAATAGATACTGCCAATATCAGTGAGTGCAGCCGTATGGCTGTCTCCCGCGGAAACCTGAACAACTTTAACCCCTTCCAGCTTGTCGACAACTCCAGGTATAAATTCATCTCCGTCTTCAACACTCCGCCCCAACGCTCCCTCATCATTACATCCCCATGTGTACACCTGTGAGAGACAGAATGAAAGTCATGACAGGTTTCATTTTTAAATTTGTTGCCACAAAACATATCTTCATTTAAATAAGAAAACAATTTTTCAAGTTGTGCCACCCATAAATAGAAAAATGGCCCACACACGTGTAGGAAATTCTGAAAAGTGTGTAGGAAATATTCCTCCAGCAATTTTAAATATTCTTGCAAAATGAAAATGTGTCTTTTCTTATTTATATGAGAATATGTTACAAATATTTTAACCCCTTAAAGCCAGGCACTTCACTAATCAGGACACTTAACTTTCTTCCGCCTAAAGGGGATCCTGATTATAGGTCTACAGTATTGGAATCTGACCAGGGTACCCGTTGACATGACGCTCAATATATTGCTGTCTCAAATGCCATACCCATGTACAATTAATCAGGACACCTCACTAATCAGGATACCTCACTAATCAGGACACTTCACTAATCAGGACACCTCACTAATCAGGACACTTCACTAATCAGGACACCTCACTAATCAGGACACTTTTCTTCTGCTTAAAGGGGGTCCTGATTATAGTTCTAACAGTACTGGAATTGGACCAGGATACACGACATGCAGGGGGGGGGGGGCAAGGGGGGCAATTCACACCCTCTGAAAAGTCACTGTGCCCCCCCCCCCCCCAAGTTGGGCTATGATCTATTTCCAAGTCACACCCACTCAATTTTAGGAAGTCCTCATTTCCAATCCTGAAATTTTTTTATAAACAAATCCCTGAGTCATGAGACCACAATATATTGCTGTCCCAAATACCATATCCATGAATATCTGGTGGGGCCAGAGAAGCTAAGTGATCCCTGGACAGTGCCGTTTCAAGCTTATTAGCTCTCATCAGCAGAGAATACGGGCACCTTGTCTAGGGCACCTTGTCTAGCACACCACCGGCTTATGTACGCTAGGTGCACCAGAACACTAGTGGTTCAGCAGTTTCAGAACTAATGAGATTCATCCACCACATCATTACCTACGTAGTGCCTGCCACACCCAGAGCAATAAACTGGGCAAGGCCCCTTATTCAAAACCACCAGTCACTGGTTGGGCCGGGGCAATGAAGCCACCAAAGACACCCATACCCACTGGGGTACATGTACAATTAACCCCCTGAAATCTTGACACCTCACTGATCGGGACACCTCCATTATCTCATCGACCAGAGGAGATGCAACACTAAAATCGACGATGTAATGGATTGCAGGAATTGCAATTAAAAGATGTGTACTGCGAGGAGACAGGTAGACCTCTTCAGTTCATTGCATAGTTTAAGAGAGTTAGAGTCAGAATACTATCACAACTCGGTAGTGAGATAGAGCATAGGCCAAAGATGGGTGCAAGTGACAAATCTGAGTTAAAATAGATATCCACGAAGTGCTACATGACCATTACTATTTCCCACTGTAAGTCGCTAGAACAGTAGGTGTTTGCCCGAGTTCGATTCTTAGGTATAGGCTATGGTACGTATAACTGACTACTAGCCTTTGGGGATCCTCGCTTTGCATTGCTTCAGCAGACGCTGGAAAATGCCACATCACGCCATGTATTTTCAACCGAAGATAGGTTGCTGTGTCAGCAAATATTGCAATTAGACTGCGATAACGTGATACTGTCGTACCTCCTCTGTCCCAAGGGTGTCCAGATTAGTATTCCATAAACTGCAGCCAGTACCCCCTCACCTTCCCTTCCTTGCTGAGAGCTACAGTGTGCATCCCACCACAGATGATCTGGGTTATGACACACCCCTCCAAAGCCCCACCCACTGGGTGGGGCTTCTTCCGTTCCACCATATCTTCACCCAGTCCAAGTTGGCCCATGTCACCTTGTCCCATTACAAACACCTATGGAGGAAGGGGGGTAGGACGGAGTGTGGGAGGGAGGGAGGAAGTGGGAGAGAGGGAGAGAGGAGGGAAGAAGGGTGGGAGGGAGGGAGAGAGGGAGGGAGGGAGGGAAAGGGTAAGGGAGGGAGAGAGAGGGAGGAAAGAAGAGGGAGAGAGGGAGGAGAGGAGGGAAGGAGGGTATGAGGGAAGGATGGAGGGAGGGAGGGAGGACTCAATGTCGACATATACTATGATCCTATTACTGCCCACCTCTCCGCCCACAGTAGAATGTGAATGGTGACTAACTGGAGACACATCCTCCATCTCCACAGCCAACGGTTCTTTTTTCTTCAACACTTTCTTCCTCACCTGCTTCGTGGTAACACCTTCAGTAGGTGGGGCCGTCGGCTGTTGTGAGAACACAACTCGATCAGTGTCTGTGATGAAGAGGGCACAACAATAAATGAATGCACTAAAGTGCAGAACCCTCGGCGCCATGAGTTCATGCCACAGACCTTGCTTGGAGGCACGACCAATGGCAACTCACAAAACTATGGTATTGACTATAGTGGGCATATGTGCTTTCCACAGAAAAATGGCCAACCATATGTATGGCTTTCAATGGAGGCAGTGCTGGATCTCTGCAACGGAGCGGTTTCAGAGAAAACCCCACAAATTTTTTGACCTCCGTTGCCCGCTGAGTACGTGACAGTGTTTTCAGGACCGAACAGCCGCTCCAGAGGTGAGATGTGACTTAACAGACAGACACAGACACACAGACAGCTACTGTAACCCTCGCTGCACATGTGCGCCGAGGGTTAATAAGTGTAACCTTTGGAGACAAAACACATGAAACGATGACAAAGCTGATGTCTAAAACAGTGCCCATGATTCAAATCCGACCTAAGGGAGCTTGATTTTGAGCTATCTTGGCTAAGCAGGGGTCTCTCTAAAAGTAGCTGAAAGGTGTTGGTATAAAGGAAGTAGACTTTTGAGAGAAACTGCCGCAGCCTACACAGTAGGCATTGGCCACAAGCAGCTGCAGCTATAATAACATGTACAAGTTCGAGTTCACCAGTTCATCTGGTTTGTGATGCTTTGGTTGAGGTGCTTTGGTTGCTTTGTATTGTATATGTGATTCAAGCCCAGCCAGCTGAGTTGCCTTGGTAGCTCAGTTGGTAAGAGCGTCGCCTAGCAAGCAGACAATCATGGGTTTGAGTCCCACCCGAGGCAGCTTTTATCTTTGAAAAATACTGCCTTGGGCGAGTTGTGTTGTGTTGCTTTGTCTTTCTGTTGTGTTGTGTTGCCTTTCTTTCTAAGCATCTCATGGATGATTAAAAAAGTCATGTACATTATTGTGATATGGAGATTTCTTTTATGTCAGCACACTGAAACTCTATAAACATGTACATGTACATGCACACATGCACGCAGCAAGTGTGGGCTACACAGTGAATGATTGGTCTCCATTGCAACCACGAACACCCATTCAATACAAATATTGACTGGGCAACCTTCACACCGGAAACATGATTGGGGGGGGGGGGAGGGAAGGAGGGAGGGGAGAGGGATGAGGTTTTTGTAAGGGGGGGGGGGGGGGGGGGGGCAAGGGGAGCAATTCACCTCCCTGAAAGTGGCTTTGCACCCTGCCCCCCACCCCCTGAGATGGGCTATGATCATTTAAACACAGGACAGTCTCCATACAAGACTAGCCCCCCTCAATTTTAGGAAGTCCTGACCCCCCCCCCCTCCCCTGAAAATCCCTGGGGATGAAGTGTTTGGCTGGGAAGATTCCCTGCAGTCACTCACCTTCAATGGGTTTGGCATTTCTTCTTCTCTTCGATGGCGGGATATTCTCAACCTTCGCTTCTTCATTCTCTCCATCATCGGTTCTACCATCTGCAGGTGCAAATCACATGACACCCTCGGTCTATCACATGACACATCACGTGACACAACACTACACCTCACTAAAAGGTAGGTACCCTACAAATGTATGTACCTGCTGTACTGGCTGCTGCCTTCTTTGTTCTCTTCCTAGTCACTCCTCTGGAAGCCATTTTCTTTCCTTTGGTTCCCGCCTTTTTGCCCTTAGCAGTTGTATCTTTAGCCTTTGAAGCTTTTGCACTGCTTTGTTTGCCCCCTACGGACACGGCTATTGTCCGAACTCTGAGCCGTCTGTCCGATAGTGTAGGGCCTGTGGTGGCGGTGTCTCGAGACTTATCGTCTGGAGAGGTCTCGTTGGCGTGTTTGGTGCACGCGAGTCCCTCCTCCTTCTGCTCCTGTTTCACGGGCTGCTTGGCTTGGAGCGCCGCGCGAGTGCGAGTACCACGTTTCTTTGGCGGCATAAGTGACCAATTGGCTAGCGAATCTCTCTTTTTAAAAACTGGACTGGCGGGAAAAGTGGCAGCGTAAATAGTCAGGAATTTACGTGGTATCCAAGGTGTAAACCAGACTCTTAGAGATGTGGTTACAGTCGACTTGTCACACACTCACTGCTTAAGAATTCACCACCTTTCAAAAACTGCGAGGGAACAGGTTCTGCTCTTCCTCGGTTTGAAATTTGTTTTGTCTGCGCAGCGGTAAGCCCGGGCAACACGTGGGTGCATTTCTGCGCATGCTCACATTTTACCCCCAAATTGGAGGGAAACTTACGAGCACCCACCTAGTTGAGGCGAAGTACGACTCTTTTTCTCAAGCCATGAACTTTGGAGGTGAGGTCATGAGCTACGTAGAGTTTATATACTTCATACCGCGAAAAAGACGGTTGCTATGGTGTCCAGTCCAGTGTACGATCACTTTACTTACATCACTTCTAAATATTGCGCACCTTACCTTACCTTTCTTTCTCTTTCCATGGCTGTCGTGTAAATGACGTAGGCGGCGGATATCAGGTGAGCAGCTATTGGAGTTACCTCTCTAACAATACCTAACAGCATTGAGCTACATCAGTGTAGTAATCCTTTATATGCTGAGGGGGAGGGAGTAGGTGTATGGCAGGCATTCTGTTCACCCGTACCGAAGTTTTAGTCCTGATTCTGCACTCTTGAGCCAACCATTGTGGTCATTTAGGGAATTGAACATGCAAGGCTAAAGTGGTGAGGTGTCCTGATTAGTGGGGTGCCCTGATTAGTGAGGTGTCCTGATTAGTGGGGTGTCCTGATTAGTGGGGTGTCCTGATTATAGGAGTTAGGACGGCATATGTCCTGGTATTGTACATAATTTCAGGGTGTCCTGATTAGTGGGGCCTAATTGATTGGGCTTGTAAATTTTTTTAACCTCTGTAAAATTTTTGTCTTTTTTCCACTTTAGTCAGTTGATTCCTATGGAGGGGGGTATGGGGGCAGTCGAGGAGGGTATGGAGGTGGGGGAGGAGGGTATGGAGGTGGGGGAGGAGGGTATGGAGGTGGGGGAGGGGGGTACGGAGGTGGGGGTGGCTTCATGAGTAGCTCTCAAGGATTCACGTCTCCAGGATTTGGACAGTCTCCATCGACTGATAGGAGGGTATGTAGAGGGAGAGAGAAGAGTGTGTGTGTGTGTGTGTGTGTGTGTGTGTGTGTGTGTGTGTGTGAGTGAGTGTGGGTGTGGGTGGGTGTGGGCGTGGGTGTGTGTGTGTGAGTGAGGGTGTACTTCACTTGTGGTGCATGTATGCAGAGATTTTTCCCGATAAAATTTCTGGGGGGAAATCATAGCCCATCTCAGGCAAAGCCACTTTCAGGGGGTTCCCCCCCCCCCCCCCCAAACACCTGGCATGCATATTATTATGTTGTGTGTGTGTGTGTGTGTGTGTGTGTGTGTGTGTGTTTTCTGTGTGTGTAGGCTGGTCGGAGTCAAGAGATCACGTCCATTACATCAGCTCAAATTCAGTCTGCCACAGAGGCTGGAGACAGATTCAAGATCAACGATCGTGAACTGAGTCAGGTACAGTGGAACCTCGGTTATCTGAACACCTCTGGGCTCAATGAAATTTCCAGTGTTCAGATAACTGAATTTGTTCGGATAAGTGAATCTATGCGCTGTTCGCATTTGCGTGGTTATAGCATGTAGGATGGCAGTTTTGACCAGTGTGATACGAGGCGATCATGTTTACAAGGCTATGTGGACTCCCTAAGCAGCGACAGACGGCATTTTCCAACAACGCGTTCAGTTGCCTACAGTGCGCAAGCTGTAGTATTGTGTATAACTTGTTCTAATTAAGCGAATTTACTTGTCAGTGCCTGTTCGGATAATCGAGAGTTCGGATAATCGCAGTTCTACTGTACAGTGGAACCCCTCTAATTTAGAAAGCCTCGGGCCCTTGGTAGCACCCTCGCTACGCTTGGGACTCTACATCCATCCCTCGGCTTTCTAAATCACGTAGTACCCTTGAGTCAGGATCTAACTTATACATGTATTTAAAATCTGCGGGGGGGGGGGGGATTCAGGCTAGGGGGTATGTAAATCATCATTTTTAGCTTGGTCTAGGTTGAAGCACAGTCCCTTTGGTTTCCCATGTCATGTGATTGTCATGTGATTGTCACATGATCAGGTGGTGATTGTCGGTGAGATAATGGAAGTGTCAGAGGCAGCCTCAAATGTAACTTATAAAATCGACGATCGAACTGGACCTTGGATTGATGTGAAGAGATGGATGGATGATCAGGTCAGCATTACATCATCACTCTAGTTGACAATGTATGGGAAGAAATTCCTATGATGAAGGATGTTAATTTTCTAAACATGATGATGTCATTAGCTAGCAGAACCTCTCTAATCTGGTCACCACCCCCTAACTCTAACCTGATAAATCTGTATATTAATAATTCATCTATTTGACTCCCTGACAGGATTTATCGGACCAACAGGAACGGGCGACGTGTCGCGAGGGGATGTACGTAAAGGTCATAGGTCACCTCAAGCAGTTCAACAAGCAGAGGAACATCGTGGCTTTCAAAATTAGACCAATTGAAGATTTCAATGAGGTCACCCATCACATGACAGAGGTCATGTATGCCCATCTCGCTGTTACTAAGAGCCCTCCCATTGTAAGGGGGTGTGGTTAGTGGATGATGTGCAACATGGTGTCCTTGACTCAGTGTTTGTTCCTCTCTCTCCTATTTTCTCCTCTCTCTCCCTCTCCTCCCTCTCCACCTCTCTCTCTCTCCCTCCCTCCCTCCTTCTGTCCCTCTCTTCCCTCCCTCCCTCCCTCCCTCCCTCCCTCCCTCCCTCCCTCCCTCCCTCCCTCCCTCCCTCCCTCCCCCCCTCCCTCCCTCCCTCTCTCCAGCCTCCTCAATACCAACAACAAGCTGAGCAGAAACGTCTCCAACACCAAGGAGGAGGGGGAGGGGGAGGGGGAGGGTGGGGTAGTCCAATGGCTACCAGCACTCAGGCTGGTGGCTATGGAGGTGGTGGGTATGGAGGTGGGTATGGAGGAGGTCGACAGGCTGATAATGGTCTGAACAGATTACAGCAACAGGTAAGAAGAATAGGTGTGTTAGTTTCTCTTGTTTTGAGGGCAGCAGGAGGAACCCATTTTGAAACTCGCCCCCTCCCCCCCCCCCCCCCAGCCCCCTAGGGGATCAAGAAATTGAATAAGAATGAATAAGAATACATACTTTCAACAGTTACTGTTGCCTCCTTCCCACCCCTCCCTTCCCCCCTCCCCTCCCCTCCCTCCACTTCAGGTGCTCAGTGCCATATCCAGCTGTATTGATGATCAAGGTATCAATATAAGTCAGGTCATATCCAATGTTGGATCACATGGGCACCCTCCAAAGGCCATTAGGTACAGAGGGAGAGGGAGGGGGAGAAGGATAGGGATAGGGAGAGGGAGAGGGAGGGGGAGAAGGAGAGGGAGAGGGAGAGGGAGGGGGAAAGGGTGAAGGAGGGAGAGATGATAGTGGCTATGTAAAATAATGTGTGTTTAGATGATGTACATGTATATACTGTACGTATAGTGCAGAATGTGCAGTGCAGAAGTGTTCAGCAATAATGTACATGGCTGCCATAATGAAATTCACCCCTCTATTTCTCCCTCCCTCTCATTCATTTCCTCCCTGTCTCCCCTCCTCTCCCTCTCCCTCTCTCCTTCCATCTTCCATTCCCTCCCTCCTCCCTCCCTCCCTCCCTCCCTCCCTCTCTCCCTCCCTCCCTCCTCCAGAGAAGCAGTAGAGTTTCTCTGCAACGAAGGCCACATCTACTCCACAATAGATGATGACCATTTTAAATCTACTGATGCCTAGCACTACATGTATATCCACTATGAATAGAGAAAATTGGGACAAAAACTGACCTATTCATACAACAGGAAATTTTCGTATATACTCTGTCACTAGTCTCAGCCTTGTTTCAATATTTCATCACATGGTACATGACTTGTACATCCTGTTTTTCCTGCTGTAGAATTAGGTGGGGTAGCTCTCAACTTGGCCACTAATCGGGACACCTCACTAATCGGGACACCTCTCTAATTGGGACACCTCACTAATCGGGATACCTCACTAATCCCTTCTGACTGACACACTATCAGTTTACCACTGCTAGTGAACTTCGGCAACTTGTGTTACTGCGCATGCATGCTCACGTCCATATCATCAATTGCTATTCCTACCATATATATCATCTGTTCTGGACTGTCACCGCAGTGTGGACCAGCACAATTATTATTAGTGCATGCGCAGTAATAACTTTCACATAATTAAAGTGTATTACTACCAAGTGGTACAAATGATATTTATAGTGACAATAGAAGGTAGTAACTAGAAACAATATGAAAGAGAAAATGCTCAGAATATCTGAACTCTCTTGTTATACCAATCACATAAATGTATAAAACCATCAGCACAAGAAGTGATACAGCGTGGACACTTGAACTCTCCTTCCTTATGACCATGCCCACCAAATGAGGTGACAAACTGACCTGAGGTCTCATACACTACAATACAATAACCACTGTGATCAGACACATACATATACTTGTCAACAATATGAAGAGCTGTTGGTGCACGCAATTTTCCCTTTCCTTCCTCACCAAACACTCGTATGAAGTGGCCACTTCTGTCCAGTACTTGCACTCTTTTATTGCCAAACTCAGCTACATACATATATCCACCTTTATCAAATTTGACATCAAGTGGTGCTTCAAATTCACTTCTTCCTTTGCCACGTGAGCCAATGGTTCGGATGAAGTTCAAGTCCAGGTCAAACACCTGAATACGATGGTTATCACAATCACATACGTATACTTGATTGTTGTGTAGTGCTAATCCACGTGGATCATTAAACTCCCCCTCCTTACTGCCCCTCTGACCAACACACTTAATCAGTTCACCACTGCTAGTGAACTTCTGCAGCTTGTGCTCACTGGTCACATAAATATTGTCCATATCATCAATTGCTATGCCTGAAGGGAATTTCATCTGTTCTGGACTGTCACCACGTGATCCAAATGTTCGAATCCTCTGTCCTCTGATGTCAAAGATAGCTATTTGATGACGCCCACATTCACTAACAATCATTTCCCTACGACTGTTGAAAGCAATGCCATATGGATAGTTCAAGCCAGTCACAACCCTCACTGGGTGGGCTAATTGAGTGGGGTCAGGGTACACTGTCATGGTGAAGGGGCTGCCATTGATTTCTATGTCATTGAGTCGAACATGTAGTTTGTGTTGGCCTCGACTGATGGCTGTGTACGACACCTCATATCGGGAAGGAGAGGTAGTGGCTACTGCAGCATGTACTGCTGGAGGTTTCCTGGATGGACTGGTGGGTGTGGCTTTAGAAATGAGCTCCAGTTGAGCAGTGACTTTCTGTGGGACTGAACATGGCCTATTACTAGAGTCTGTTAATTTAACTATGACATGTGTTGGGTGGTTGGCAGTGGCTGAGTGTAGACCTGGACCACTGACATGGCAGGTGTAGGAGGCTAACTGCTGTGAGAGAGGGAGGGGAGAGGGAAGGAGAGAGTGAGAGAGAGAGGGGGGAGGGAAGGAGAGAGTGAGGGAGAGGGGGGTGGGCCATAATCAATACACAGTGGCATAGTACCAGGAGCACCCCCACTACTTAGTTCAGTTCCCATGTAGAAGTGCACATGTAAGAGGGAAAGTGTCTGGTGAATTGGATATACTTTGCTAGGGCACTTGCTAAAATG